>PVIW01016538.1:0-16385 GCA_004026585.1 Noctilio leporinus | reverse complement strand
TGGGAATGTAGGCTGGTGCAGCCACTGTGGAAAACAGTATGGGGTTTCCTTAAAAAACTAAAAATGGAACTGCCTTTTGATCCAGCAATTCCACTACTTGGACTATACCCAAAGAATCCTGAAACACCAATTCAGAAGAACCTATGCACACCTATGTTCATAGCGGCACTATTTACAATAGCCAAGTGCTAGAAACAGCCCAAGTGCCCATCAGTGGATGATTGGATCAAAAAACTTTGGTACATTTACACAATGGAATTCTATATGGCAGAAAGAAAGAAGGAACTTGTACCCTTTGCAACAACATGGATGGAACTGGAGAGTATTATGCTTAGTGAAATAAGCCAGTCAGTGAAGGACAAACATATGATCTCACCCATTATGGGGCAATAATGAGCAAAACTAACAACAAGCAAAACAGAACCAAGTATATGAATACAAGGAATAGGCCTTCAGTGGTCAGGGGGAACGGGGTTGGGGGGAGGGGGGAGTCAGACGCAAAGAAGGGGGAGCAGCTTAGACAAGAACCTAGTATAAAGGAACCATGGACATGGACAACAGGTGGGATTGACTTTGTGGGGGGAATGGGTGGGTGGGGAGGGGGACAGAGGGGAGCAAAAAGGGGATGGATGTAATACAACAACAATAAAATTAAAAAAAAAAGAGAGAGAATGGGAGCAGAGGAGCATGGACCAGCATAGAGGTAACATTGACTTTCATTGCAAGGGGTTCAGTATATGGTAATAGAATATGTTGTTAAAACTAATTTTTCTATTCTTTACTATTTATTTTATAAGAATAATGCATGCTTATGAAATTTCAAGAAATACAAGTACCTAAAAAAGGGGGGAAAGCTTTTTTTCTTTCGTATTGTAATTATTGAGATTGTAGGGATTAAGATTATTGAAACACTGTGGTCAAATGTTGTCCTGAAGTATGATTAGTTTAAAATAGTTAATTAAAATAAATACAACTTATAGTAATATTTTTTAAAAATTATGAGTCTCACAATTAAAGTGGATATTTTGTCCTTTAATTATTTGTGTTTATTGTAGGTCACTCTTCATCATGTTAGATAGCCTTAACAGCCTCGATGGTTCTACTAGCTCTGTGGGACAAGCCTGGCTGAACCAAGTCCTACAAAGACATGATATTGCAAGAGTTTTGGAACCATTGCTATTGCTCCTGCTTCACCCAAAAACACAGAGGGTTTCAGTGCAGCGTGTACAAGCAGAACGTTATTGGAATAAGGCACCTTGTTATCCTGAAGAAGAGAGTGACAAGCAGTTCATGGAAAATTTTGCGTTCAGCAATGGTGAATATTATGTGGAACTAAAAAAGCTTTATTTAGAATTAAGTTATTAAAATAAAATGAGAGGTGAACACAGCTGATTGGCAAGAAAATTGAATGTGAGATTTTCTCCATGGGCTTAATTTCTGCAAGCACTAACAATGCTCCAAGGGCCATATCAGAATGTGCTTCACCAATGACCATATTAGGAGACCCGATTCTCTCTCATTAGTTGATTCTTCTTTCAGAGAGGTAATCACAGCATCTTTCAGAGGTAGTCTTTGGTTTTGATGGAAATACCTTTAGATTTTAATTTCACAATCCTAGTTCTGCAAGGCTCTGTAGATACTTCATTGGGGATGTATAGTAAGTTTATAATGCATATTTATATTTCATGAGTCATTTCCCTCATCTGTAAAGTAGAAATCATAACCCACCTCTCGTGTCATGTTTATGACATGTTTAGTGCAGTGACTGGCATATCATAAGTGTTTGATAAATACTATTATTACTATGAAACCCACAGTTCACAAACTGTTGAGTGTATAATACAATACACTCTATAATACAATAATAATGGCCCCTTAGATTAGATGATTATATGTTAGGAACTGTCACTTATCCTGACTATCTCTTGACAAATAACCCTGTGAGGTCAGTAATAAAGAAGTAATTTTACTGAGCAGGGAGCTGATTCTTTGAAGGATGTGCTTTCTCAAAGGCCCACTGCTAGTAAGTGATGGGAGCTGGAATTAAAATGTCATGCTGTTTCTACAGAGGCTTGGTTCCTTTCTCTGGCTTCCTTTCCACTGCTTTTCCTGAATCTTCTAAGAAAATGCTCTGCCATACTAATTGCCAGAACTTCTATGTGTTATCACTTTACCTAGCACAGTTACTGCCTGACTGCAGAATTCTTACCTCTCCTCTGAAATGTTATCTCAGACCTCACCTGTGGTATTGTGATTCTTTCCCTAAAAGTGATGCCTTTGGTTTGTACCACTTGTATGCAATTAACCCTTTCTAAAAGAACTCCATCAACATAGTGTGCTCTCCAAAACGTACAAAAATAAATTGATGTATTGGTGATTCCCTACTACTTGTTAAGGTCCTTAGAATAAAGATGTCTTTTCCTTCTCTCACCCTCATTGTCTAACCAGGGTCATAATCATAACAGATAATTCATAGACTTTTTGAATTTTATTAAAATCAAGGAGATTGTGATTTTATACTTCCCTTTAGCATAACTAAAGAGAAGTATCATACAGGAAGGAAAAAACACCAGAAGTTTGAACTATAGTAAAAAAGGATATTTTATTTGGGGATAAGGGCAAATTTTTATATTTCATCTGTGTTGAATGTGCTTTTCTGTTTAAATTCAATTGAATAATAGAGCTTCTGTTGTTGAATTATGTTTATTCAATTCTAGTTCATAGTCATCTATATAATTTTCTAACTTAAAGGGCCTAAAATAGTAATGTAATGTTTTAAATAGCAAGATAAATGTAGGTTTTGAAACTAATGATTAAAACTTTGAATTCAGTTTACATTTCTACGTTTTCATTAATATATTTTATATTTTTCCTCCTTTACTATTTTTCTCATACACCAGTAAGCCAAGTACAACTCATTGCATCTAAAGGAAATGGTGAAAAGCTGCTGACTGTGGACGAAATAGAGAACTTTAGCCTCACCGTTAACCCATTAAGTGACAGACTTTCCCTTCTAAGTACCAGCAGTGAGACAATTCCAATGGTTGTATCTGATTTTGACCTTCCAGATCAACAGATAGAAATACTTCAGAGTTCTGACTCGGGATGTTCACAGTCCTCTGCTGGAGACAACCTGAGTTACGAAGCTGATCCTGAAAGTATGAACACCCAAGAGGATTCTCAAATACCAAATGCAAGCTCTCCGGATGATGATGTTCAGCAGGTAGTGTTTGATCTGATATGTAAAGTTGTAAGTGGCCTCGAAGCAGAATCTGCATCAGTTACTTCTCAGTTAGAAATTGAAGCTATGTCCCCAAAGCACAGTGATGTAGATCCAGGTGAGGAGGCAATTAAAAGTGAAGAACAACCCACTCAGCAGAGCCAGAGTACTTTGCTGAGTAACGAAAGTTCTCAGCTTCTGTCTGTGTCTGCGGAAGAAGGCCGGGAGTGCATGGCAAATGGAATCTCCAGAAATAGCTCCTCACCTTGTATTTCAGGAATCACACAGACTCTCCATGACTCTTCTGTTGCTTCCACAGAAACCAGATCTAGACAGAGAAGTCACAGTAGTATTCAGTTCAGCTTCAAAGAAAAATTATCGGAAAAAGTCACAGAGAAAGAAACAATTGTTAAGGAGTCAGGTAAACAACCGGGAGCAAAACCTAAAGTAAAACTTGCCAGAAAAAAAGACGATGACAAGAAGAAATCTTCAAATGAAAAACTCAAACAAACCAGTGTATTCTTTAGTGATGGTCTGGATTTAGAGAACTGGTATAGCTGTGGAGAGGGAGAAATTTCTGAAATTGAGAGTGACATGGGTTCTCCAGGATCACAGAAATCTCCTAATTTCAACATCCATCCTCTCTACCAGCATGTGCTTCTGTATCTCCAGTTGTATGATTCATCAAGGACTCTCTATGCTTTTTCTGCCATCAAAGCCATATTGAAAACTAACCCTATTGCTTTTGTAAATGCCATTTCAACCACTAGTATAAATAATGTCTATACCCCTCAGTTATCTCTGCTTCAGAATCTCCTGGCCAGACACCGGATTTCTGTTATGGGCAAAGACTTTTATAGTCACATTCCAGTGGACTCAAATCATAACTTTAGAAGTTCTATGTACATTGAAATTCTTATTTCACTCTGCTTATATTACATGCGTAGCCATTACCCAACTCACGTCAAGGTCACTGCACAAGATTTAATAGGCAATCGAAATATGCAGATGATGAGCATAGAAATTTTGACGCTTCTCTTTACTGAGCTGGCAAAAGTAATAGAAAGCTCAGCAAAGGGTTTTCCTAGTTTTATCTCTGATATGTTATCTAAGTGCAAAGTTCAGAAAGTAATTCTTCATTGTTTGCTGTCATCTATCTTTAGTGCACAGAAATGGCATAGTGAAAAAATGGCAGGTAAGAATATCATTGCTGTGGAAGAAGGTTTCTCAGAGGACAGCCTTATCAATTTTTCAGAGGATGAATTTGACAGTGGCAGCACACTCCAGTCACAACTTCTGAAAGTTCTTCAGAGGCTCATTGTCCTAGAACACTGGGTAATGACTACCCCCGAAGAAAGTGAAGCAGGGTTTGATTTTGTTGTATCTGATCTGGAACACATCAGTCCCCATCAGCCCATGATTTCTCTTCAGTATTTGCATGCTCAGCCAATCACATGTCAAGGCATGTTTCTCTGTGCAGTGATACGGGCTTTACATCAATACTGTGCTTGTAAGATGCACCCACAATGGATTGGTTTAATCACGTCTACTCTGCCTTACATGGGAAAAGTTCTGCAGAGAGTGGTTGTTTCTGTGACACTACAGCTTTGCAGAAATTTAGATAATCTAATTCAGCAGTACAAATACGAAACAGGATTGTCTAACACTAGGTAAGAGTTGATTTTTTACTTTGTGGTTATTGAGATTTATCACATATATGACTGCTCTGTCATCCAGAATGTCAGTCACAAATTGAGTAAATTTGTATCAGGAGGTTACAAATAGTATGTTATTTTTACAAAGAAGAAAATTCAGATTGAGGAAGAGAAACAATAAAAAACAAGATTGGAAAAGAGAAGGAATATATAAACAAGCCTTTAGTTCTCCTCAAGGCTGAAATTAATTACGTTCTTCTTGACTGAGCTGGCAAAAATAATAGAAAGCTCAGTAAAAGTTTCCCTGGTTTTATCTGATATATTGTCTAAGTGCAAATTAATTTCTCACTAAATTAATTTAAAGTTACAGATAATTCATTTCCCATCTAATTGTATTTCTTGTTTACAGGTGAAATTTTCTCTGTATCTCCAGGCCATGTCTGTCAAATTAGCCATATATTCTGCAGACTAGTTTCAGTTTATCTCCTTATATAACCTCAGTAGCTAAATGTAAAAATAAGAATACTGCCTCTGTTATCTAATACTGATTTTCTGTGCCTTACACAGTTGCTAGAGATTTACTGTCTAAATTTGTTTATTTTATATAGATTTTTTCTACCCAAAAAGAACCTTAATACACTTAATGCAACTCATTTGATAGAGTAAGAGGTAAAAGCTGCCAATTTATTCTTTTTGTCACTTATTTATATAGTATTTTTTGAGTACTTACTATGTGCCTCATACATGCTGGACATTTACTATTGATAAAACATGAACTTTTTTTTCTTAGAATATATGTTCAGATGAATCTGTTTTATTTCAGGCCCCTGTGGATGGCATCAATTATTCCCCCAGATATGATTCTTACTCTTTTAGAAGGGGTCACAGCCATTATCCATTACTGTTTATTGGATCCTACTACACAGTATCACCAAGTAAGACTGCACAAACATTTGACTTTATTTTTTAAGACTGTGAGATATAGCAAGTCCCTATTTATAAGCCTCAATAAGCAATGTTTTGTTTTCTCCCTCAACATTAATAGCTTTGGGTCAATGTAGACCAAAGACACTTGTTGGAAGCCCGTAGAGGAATCTTATCAATCCTTCATATGATCATGTCCTCTGTAACTTTGCTTTGGAGCATACTGCATCAGGCTGATTCTTCGGAAAAGATGTCTCTTGCTGCATCTGCCTCAGTAACCACTATTAATCTTGGAGCCACAAAGGTTAGAAATTCACATTTCATCTGGAACTCAAGAGTCTATTTGAGCACTTTTCCAGAGATTATATTTTGTATTTGTGAATAATTTGAGTTGTATTTATGGCACTGTAATGGATCAACTGATTAATTATCAAATAATTTTTAACTGCTTATTGAGTTGTGATATCAAATTCACCTATTTAATGTCTATATAACATAATGATTTTTAAAAATTAATTTTCAGAGTATTGAAACTATCACCACAGTCTTAATTTTCAAACTGTGTATCGCCACAGAGATTCCAAATACCTACTTGCAGTCACTCCCTGTCCCTATCCTTAACTCCAGTCAACCATTAACTGTTTTCTCTATATGTAGATTTGCTTTTTCTGAGCATTTGGTATAAGTGGAATCATACTCATATATTTTTTGGTCTTTTGTCTCTGGCTTCTTGAATGTGACATAATGTTTTTGAAGTTTATTCATACTTGTTAAACTGTTACTTTTTTAAAGGGCATTCTAAATTGACATTTTATAGGCAAACCCTCCTAGAAAACAATTTAACAATATGTTCAAAGAGCTTTAAAAGTTTAAGTTTTTTTACCTAGCAATGAATTCTAAAGTCATAATTATGCAAATATATATTCATAAGATACTTATTGTAGCCTTATTTGATGGTAAACAGAGATCCTAAACAGTAAGTAAGTAAATGGTTAAAAAATTATCCTTTAGCATTACATTATGCAGCTACTAATAATGATAGTTTTGAAGAATTATTAGTGGATAGAAAAGTACTTAAAAAGTTTAGTGAAACAGGGATGTTACTTAATTGAACAAATAATGTATTTCCAATCATGTAAAATAAATTTCTCTGCAGAAAAAGGAACAAAGTTAATATACATATAGTGATTATCTTGAATGGTGGAATTAATGGTTGTTTAAAAATACTTTTACATACTTCCCAAATTTTCTTCTTTATATTTAGAAGAGAATTATATGAATTCTTAAAAGTTAGGCTTTGTCAGTTGTCAAATTGACATTCCTTTGTTACCTAGACCTGACCTTTTAGATTGTGAGTCATGGAAACACATTTAAAATTGGGCAAAGGGGGAGGGTTAGAATCATAAGAAAATCATGAGTACTAATGTTTGGCTTAAACTATGTTTTTTTTTTGTTTTGTTTAGTTTCACTTAAATGTAAAACCCCTCTGTTCCCTGACTTTAAAAAAAAAGAATCCTCATCAAACATAATGGAATTTTATTTACAGTTGCCCCTTGAACCACACAGGAGTTGGGGTTACTGATCCCCAGTGCATTTGAAAAGCCATGTGTAATTTTTTTTATTTAAAGAGTTTTTTCATTATTTTTAGAGAGAAGGGCAGGGAAGGAGGAAGAAAGGGAGAGAAACATCAATGAATGGTTGCCTTTCACCTGCCTCCAGCTAAGGACCTGGCTGGAGACCTGGCTTGCAACCTGGCTATGTGCCCTGACTAGGAGTCCAACCTGCAACCTTTGGATTAGCAGGCCAGCACCTATCCACTGAGTCACCAGCCAGGGTTCTGTGTGTAACTTTTGACTGCCCAAAACTTAGGTTTTGCCTCGGTATCCATGGGGGATTTGGTTCTAGGACCCTACTTGGATGTCAAAATCTATGGAAGTTCAAATGCCCTGTATACCTACAATAGCATAGCTCAGTGCATACAGGCAGTCCTTGACATCCAAGGACTAGCAACCACAGATGGAATCCAGTACAGGTATTTATTGGGAAAAAAGTCACCTATTAGTGGACCCTGACAGTTCAACCCTTGTTCAAGAGCCAACTACATTGTGCTTTTTAATATCTCATCATATTACTGCGACTTGCATTTAGCTAATTTGTTGTTATTATTTTATAGGCTTATTTTTCCCTTTTAGAATTAAAATGACCATGGTTGCATCTCTTAACATGATTATAGTTTCCTCTGCTATTATTTAGTTAATAAAATATAAGTACTGTAGGTTATTCCAAGAAAAACTAAAATACAGTTAGGTTATTAATCCTTACATAATTTTTAATTTGCTTGTCATTTGCTACTTTTAGAACCTGAGACAGCAGATTCTTGAATTATTGGGCCCCATTTCAATGAATCACGGGGTTCACTTTATGGCTGCCATTGCATTTGTATGGAATGAAAGAAGACAGAACAAAAATACCAATAGGACCAAGGTATGTGTTTAACCATTTTATTTATTTATTTATTTATTTATTTTGAGGAGGGAAGTATTTTGGTGAGTACAATAAGTCCTCACTTAACATCGACATTGGGCTCTTCAAACTGTGGCAAAACATAAAATGAAACCAGTTTTACCATAGGCTGATAGATGTAAAGAAAAGTTAAGTTTCTACAACATTTCATCAGTGTTATAAAGAAATGACAAACAAAATGATGTTATTGAAGACCTGCTGTAGATGTTAATTTGCAACTCTCCATTAGTGCCAGAAGGGCTAGGATAGAGGAGTAAGTGAAAAAGAAACAAAGCCCTGGCTGGTAGCACAGTGGTTAAGGCGCTAGCCTGAGAACCCAAAGGTCCCTGGCTCAATTCCCCAGCCAGGGCACATAACCAGGTTGCAAACCAAGTCTCCAGTCAGGTCTGTGGCTGGAGGCAGATGAAATGCAACTGTACATTGACGTCTCTCTCCTTCTCTGCCTCTCTCCCTTCCCCTCTTTCTAAAATAATGAAATAAAATCTTAAAAAAAAAAAAAAAGAAAAACAGTTTGTCTACAGGTTTAGGTAGGACTTGTTGCCTAAATTTCTTAAATATGCATAAAGGGTACTATATTAAGTGAAAAGAGAAATCAGTATATTAAACTGTAGCTATTTTTGGATAGCTATGGTAATCTATATTTTTTAAGTGCATTTCAAGGTACAAAGCAAGGATATTGAGAAAATTTTTTATCTTCACTAGTTTTTTATTTGATAGGTTAAATAGTTTGCTTCTAAATTTAATTTATAAATTGATTTTGATGGGGTTATATATGTAAAAATTTTGTTGCTATGTGATTTTGAAAGCTCAATAAAAATGTTCTTTTATTAGAAGTATATTTGTAACTCAGAATATTAGGTCTATCATGTTTCCATTCATATATGTTGTACTATGTTTACGTTCCTAACAGTTATGTTTACATTCATATAAGTTACATCCATATAAAGCATTCATATTTGATTTTTCTAGCTAAAAGTTCTGATATATTTGTTCTGGTTTTACAATACATATGTGCTGACATTTCTAAAGTAATAACAACAAGTAAGTATTTCACTTTTATGACATTATTTTGCATGTGAGGATTCAGTAGTAGGTACTACATTGGATAGAATTGAAATCCTGGACTATTTAAAAGTAGTCACTTAATATTTGACAAAGGAGGCAAGAACATTCAATGAGGTAAAGATAGTATATTTAGTAAATGGTGCTGGGAAAATTGGATAGATACTTGGAAAAATAAAAGTAGACCATCTCCTTACACTATATACAAGAATAAGCTCAAAATGGATTAAAGACTTTAATGTAAACCTCAAAACCATAAAAATCCTAGAAAACATTGGCACTAAAATTTTGGACATTTCTCTCAGCATATCTCTTTGGCAGTGGAAAGAAAAAATAAGCAAATGCAACTACATCAAACTAAAAAAGTTTTTGCACAGCAAAGGAAACCATCAGTAAAATGAAAAGACAACCCAATGAATGGGAGAACATATTCACCAATGATATATAAGATAAAAGGTTACTATCCAAAATTTATCAAGAACTCATACACCAAAAAATACAAACAATCCAATTTAAAAATAAGCGTTGGCAAGGATATGGGGAAAAGGGAACACTCATGCATTATTGGTGGGAATGCAGATTGGTGTAGCCACTGAGAACAGTATGGAGAATCCTCAAAAAATTAAAAATGAAACTGCTTTATGACCCAACAGTTTCACTTCAGGGTATGTATTCAAAGAAACACAAACACTAATTCAAAAGAATATATGCACCTTTTTATTTATTGCAGCATTATTTACAATAGCCAAGCTATGGAAGCAAACCAGGTGCCCATCAATAGATGAGTGAATAAAAAAAGCAGTGGTGCATGTGTGCAATGGAATATTACTAAGCCATAAAAAGGAACAAAATCTTACATTTTGACAGCATGGATGGACCTAGAAGATATTTTGCTAAGTGAAATGAGTCAGAGAAAGAAAAATACCACATGATTTCACTTACATGTGGAATATAAAGAACAATATAAATGAACAAACAAAATAGAAACAGGCTCTCTGTAACAGTAGTTACAGAGAACAGGCTGATGGTTGCCAGAGGAGAAAAAATTGGGGGACTGGGTGAAATATTGGAGAGGGGCTGAGGGGCGGAGGCAGAAAGTTGAAGGGATTAAGAAGTACAAAATTGGTAGCTACAGAGTTGTCACAGAATATAAAGTGCAGTATAGGGAATATAGTCAATATTTTAATAACTATGATATTGGGTAGAAACTAGATTTATTGGGGTGACATGTAGTAAATTAATGTAACATCCAATCACTAGGTTATACACCTAAAACTGAATAGAGGTAAGGATTAACAGTCATATGAAAAAATTGCTTCTAATACGATAGACAAAGACCAAACACCTAGATAAGAAAAGTCAAAAGAAACAATGCAGGTAACAGAAGAAGATGTAAACAATAATAATGTCCTTCAATGTATGAAACCATACTAGAAGAACTATCATTGGAAAAATTTTTAAAAATTTTAGGTGTTACATTTTACAGAAGTATTATGTTTTATAGCGGAAGTATAAGGATTACTAGCAAAACTGGTAGCTATCAGAAATAGTATGTAAAAATAAAGATGAAAAATGGGAAAAGGGAGATTAGAAAATTAGGGAAGTGATACTGGAGGTTTAATATCTTTTTGCAGAAAAAAGTAACAGAAAACAGTGAGGGGAGAAAAATATCAAATACTACAAGAAAATTCTCCCAACAGTCACAGAGATCAGTATGTGATTTCAGTACACTAGATTTAAAGAGGAGATCTGAAATTTTTAAGAGAAAATATTGGCCCTCTTTCACTGGAATAATAAGACTTAATAATAGCAGAATGGAAACTGATGGGAAAATTAGTTTCAACCTATAATTCAATACCCAGCCAAACTGTCACTCAAGAAGTTTTGAACCATGCAATGCCTCAAAAAAAAAAAAAAAAAAATCCATAAATTCACCTTTTCTCAGCTACAAAAAAAAAATGCATGTGCACCAGAGGAGAAATAAACCAAGAAGGAAGAAAACACAGGATCCAAGTAATAGGGGTTCTGACACAGAATAAAAAGAAAGGGGGACCTCTAGGCTGATGGTTACAGGGGAGATATTAAGATGATACTATGTAGCAAGCCTTGTGGGTACCAACCAAGAGTGGAACAGGAAGACATTGAACAGATTTCTCAAGAAGAAAAGGAGTGAAGAAAAGGAGGATGACCGGATGAAATATTATTTTCTGATATGTTTTAGTAAGTAATTAGAAACAATTTATACTTTATGGAGCATTTAGGATGAATTGTGATAGAAATAGAGAAAAAGCCAAGAAAGCAAACATAAAAAATTAGTTTATTCTAGGAAAAACAAAAAGTTGTATGAGAGAAGAAATGCAATGGTAGATAGTATACAGCACAACCATAAATAGATACATAAACACTGGATGCTGATTTAAATAAAATTTTGATATAACTACTGGGAGGATAGGAAAAATGTCTAAGATAGCTCCATCATTTTCTTCTAAAGTAAAAAATTAGGTAATATCTAAAATTGGAAAAAGAAAATAGAAAAAATAAGAGCAGTATAAAAAATAATAAAAAAGGAACTATGGGGAGGGGGACAGAGGGGAGCAAAAAGGGGATGGATGTAATACAACAGCAATAAAATTTAAAAATATATATTAAAAAATAAATAAAAAATACCAAAACATAGGAAATAAATCAAGTTGAACATAGTAAGAAAAAAAAAAAAAAGAACTAAAACTTGAGCTTGGTTACTTTTGGCCATAAGAAGGGCTAAACCATTGAAAACTTTTTATATTTAATTTTATTGTTGTTTTATTACATCCATTTCTTTTTTGCTTCCCTCTGCCCCCTTCCCCACCCACCCACTCCCTGCAAAGTCAATCCTACTTGTTGTCTATGTCCATGGTTCTTCCATACTAGTTCCTTGACTAAACTGCTCCCCTTCTTTGCCTCCTCCTCTCCCCTCCCCCTAACCTTCTCCCCCCTCCCCCTAACCTCCTCCCTTTTGCCCACGGGAGATCTATTCATTGTATTCATGTATCTGGTTCTGTTTTGCTTACTTGTTTATTTTGTTCATTATTGTCCTAAAATGGATGAGATCATATGGTATTTGTCTTTCAATGACTGGCTTATTTCACTGAGCATAATACTCTCCAGTTCCATCCATGTTGTTGCAAAGGGTACAAGTTCCTTCTTTCTTTCTGCTGTGTAGTATTCCATTGTGTAAATGTACCAAAGTTTTTTGATCCAATCATCCACTGATGGGCATTTAAGCTGTTTCCAGCGCTTGGCTATTGTAAATAGTGCTGCTATGAACATAGGGGTGCGTAGGTTATTCTGAATTGGTGTTTCAGGGTTCTTTGGGTATAAACCGGACATCAAGGCTACTGTAATCAAAACTGTCTGGTACTGGCATAAGAGAAGATGTATTGATCAATGGAACAGAATAGAGAGCCCAGAATTAAACCCAGGACTCTGTGGTCAATTAATATTCAACAAAGGGGTAAGGAACATAAAATGGAGTCAGAACGGTCTCTTCAACAAGTGGTGTTGGGAGAACTGGATAGCGACGTGCAAAAAGGTAAAACTAGACCACCAACTTACATCATACACCAGAATAAACTCAAGATGGATAAAGGACTAAAAACATAAGCAGTGCCGCCATAAAGGTCCTGGAGAAAAATATAGGCAGTAAAATTTTAGATATCCTATGTAGAAATATGTTTACTGATACTTCACCAAAGGCAAAGGAAATAAAAGAACAAATAAACAAATGGGACTATATCAAATTGAAAAGTTCCTGTTTAGCTACTGAAAAACTTTTTATCAGACTTACTGTATGTGATTTTAAAAAATGGTGTACATGTGTTTATTATTGATAAAAGTAAGTACATTTTCACCTAAAGTGTAATTGAGGGACTTGAAAAATCTTTTAAGAAGAGGCCATAAAATATTTTAAGTTCTGTGACTTCTATTAAAAGACTTATATACACATTTACATACACAAATGCAATGATGTTTTTTCCAGGTTATTCCTGCAGCCAGTGAAGAACAGCTTTTACTAGTAGAACTGGTGCGCTCAATCAGCGTCATGAGAGCGGAAACTGTGATACAGACTGTGAAAGAAGTTTTAAAGCAGCCCCCAGCCATAGCCAAAGACAAGGTAGGAAGAGCTTTTCTTAGCTTTTGTTAGCTTTTGTTTACAGTCTATTTCAAAAAATGGTGCTGGTAGGTAGATTTTTTTGTACAGTCATATCCTTTTAGTAGAGATGAATGCCTGTGGCATTGTGATCTACATCTTCAATGACTTACTATTGTGAATGTGAAAAACGCTTTACTGCTCCATATCTCTATGCACATCTAAGGCAACGAAGAGCTGTGTGACCTAATTCTTAGGGGATATTTCTCTGGTTCTTTAAAAGTAGAACCCAGAAGCCAAAGCCTAAGGGCTGCTTATTTCAGTTTTGGACTTTCTCACAGTTTCTTTATTGCTTTCTCTTTGGAATGGATCTCTCTCTAAAAATTTTTCAACTACAGTTTACATTCAATATTATTTTGTATTAGTTTCAGGTGTGCAGAATAGAGGTTCGACACATATTTTATAATGTGTTCCCTCTGATATTTTCAGAACTCACCTGGTACCATACACAGTTCTTATAATATTATTGACTGTATTCCTTTTGTTGTGCTTTATATCCCCGTGGCTCTTTTGTAACCACTGATCTCTATACTTCTCAGCCCCGTCACCTTTATCACCCGTATGGCAAACATCAGTCTGTTCTCTGTATGTTTGTATTTTCTTTTCTGTTTAGCATTTAGTTTCCTTTTTCTTTTCATTAATTTATTGTTGTTATAACTTTCATTTTTTCCCTCATTGCTCTCCCCTTCCCCACCAGCCCCATCCTGTCAATCCCCACCTCGTTGTCCATGTCCATGAATCATTTATACTAGTTCCTTGACTAAACCCTTCCCCTTCTTTCCCCCACCTCTTCTCTTCTCCTCACCCTTGTGGTCACTATCATTCTGCTCCTTGTTTCCGTGTCTCTGGTTCCATTCTTTTTGTCTGTTTTTTTATTAGTTTCCTGTATTGGGTGAGATCATATGGTATTTGTCTTTCACCGACTGGCCTATTTCACTAAGCATAATACTCTCCAGTTCCAACCATGCTATGGCAAAAAGTAGGACTTCCTTTCTTTTTGTTATGTAGCATTCCATTGTGTAAATGTACCACAGTTTTTTGATCCATTTATCCACTGATGGATACTTGGGCTACTTCCAGCATTTGGCTCTAGGGGTGCATAGGTTCTTCTGAATTGGTGTTTCAGGGTTCTTCAGGTATAATCCTCGAAGTGGAATCGCTGGGTCAAAAGGCAGTTTTTTTTGAAGAAATTCCATACTGTTTTCCATAGTGGCTGCACCAGACTGTGTTCCCACACTAGGGTTCTCATTTCTCCACATCCTTACCAACAATTGTTTGTTGATTTGTTAATGATGGCCATTCTGACAGGTATGAGGTGGTATCTCATTATGGTTTTAATTTGCATCTCTCTGATGGCTAGTGATGTTGAGCATTCTTTCATATGACTATGGGCCCTTTGTATGTCCTTAGAGAAGTGTCTGTTCAAGTCCTTTGCCCATATTTTAATTAGGCTGTCTTGTCTCCTTGGTGTTGAGTTGTATAAGTTTTTCATATATTTTGGAGATCAGACCCTTGTCTGAGGTATCATTGGCAAATATGTATTCCTATATGGATGTTTCCCTTTTCATTTTGCTCATTTTGCTGATGTTTTCTTTAGCTAAGAAGAATCTTTTTAGTTTGATGTAGTCCCATTTGTTTATTTGTTCCTTTATTTCTCTTGCCCTATGAGAAATACTGGTGAAAATATTGCTGCATAGGATATCTGAAGTTTTACTGCCTGTGTTTTCCTCTGGAACTTTTATGGTGGCACAGCTTATGTTTAAGTCTTTTATCCATCTTGAGTTTATTCTGGTGTATGGTGTAATTATATAGTATTTGTCTTTCTCTTACTGACTTAGTTAGCATAATACCCTCTAGGTCTATCCATGCTGTTAGAATTGGTAAGGTTTTTGTTATTTTTATGGCTAAGTATGTTCCATTGTATGTACCACTGCTTCTTTTTTTCTTCAATTTATTTTATTTTTAAAGATTTTATTATTCTTAGAGAGGGGGAAGGGAGAGAGGAAGAGAGACATGAATGTATGGTTGGTTGTCTTTTGCCTGCCTCCAGCTACAGACTTGGCTGGAGACCTGGCTTGCAACCTCATTATGTGCCCATGCTGGGGAATCTAACCAGTGACCTTTGAGTTTGCAGGCTTGTGCCTTATCCACTGTGCCACCAGCCAGGGCATACCACTGCTTTTTTTATCCAGTTGTCTAATGATGGGCACCTGGGTTGTTTCTAGAGCTTGGCTATTGTAAATAGTGCTGCAACTAATATAGGGGTGCATAGATTCTTTTGAATTAGTGTTTTGGGTTTCTTTGGATATATGCCCAGAACTGAAATTGTTGGGTCATAGGGCAGTTTCATTTTTAAGTTTTGAAGATCCTCCATACCATTTTTCATAGGGGCTGCACCAATCTGCATTCCCAACAGTGCATGAGGGTTCCCTTTTTTCCATACCCTTGTCAACATTTGTTGTTTGTTGATTTATTGATGATAGCCATTCTGGCAGGTGTGAGGTGGTATCTCATCATGGTTTTAATTGGCATTTCTCCAATGATTAGTGACATGGAGCACCATTTCATATGTCTGTTGTCCACCTGTATATTCTCTTTTGAGGATAGAAGTGTCTATTCAAATCTTTTGCCCATTTTTGAATTGGATTGTTTGTATTTTTTGGTGTGTGAGTTCTTGATACATTTTGCATAGTAACCTTTTATCATATATATCATTGATGAATATGTTTCTCCATTCAGTGGGTTGTCTTTTTCTGTTTTTTTTTTTTTTTTTTTTTTTTTTTTTTTTTTTTTTTTTTTTTTTTTTTTTTTT
>PVIW01016537.1:0-16385 GCA_004026585.1 Noctilio leporinus | reverse complement strand
AAAAAAAAAAAAAAAAAAAAAAAAAAAAAAAAAAAAAAAAAAAAAAAAAAAAAAAAAAAAAAAAAAAAAAAAAAAAAAAAAAAAAAAAAAAAAAAAAAAAAAAAAAAAAAAAAAAAAAAAAAAAAAAAAAAAAAAAAAAAAAAAAAAAAAAAAAAAAAAAAAAAAAAAAAAAAAAAAAAAAAAAAAAAACCCAAAACCTGGCATGCAAAAAACTACAACATTTCAACCATCTTAAACGTCACATTTTATAAGAATTAACCCAAAGTAGATAATAGATTTAAATGTAAAACATAAAAGTTTTAAAAGAAAAGATAGAAGAGAATCATGATGACCTGAGGTTAGGGAGAGTTTTCTGACCTGACACAAAACCATACTCTAGAAAAGGAAAATAAAACAAAACAAACAAACAAAAAAACGAAAAAAGAAAAACACCAAGGTAAATTAAACATTTAAAATTTTAAACTTTGGCTCTGTAGAAGACACCATTAAGGGGACAGTCTCCAACAAAGGACTTATACCTAGAATATTAAATACTGAAAACCACATAGTAAGAGCCCTGCCCAGTGGCTCAGTTGGGCATTGTTCCTGCAAAGTAAAAGGTCGCTAGTTCGATTCCCAGTCAGGGCACATGTTTAGATTGAAAGTTTGGTCCCTAGTTGAGGCACCTACAAGAGGCAACCAATGAGTGTTCCTCACATTGGTACTTCTCTTCCTCTAATAAAATTTTTTAAAAAACAAAAAAACAACTTCACACTAAGAGAACTACTCAATTTAAAGTGGGCCAAAGACCTGAATATTCACCAAAGAAGATGCAAGGAGGGCAAGTAAATATATCATCATTACATATTTAAAAATGCAAATTAAAACTATGCGATACCACTATTACACCTACGAGAATGGCTAAAATGAAAAAATAGATCAAGTACTGGTGAGGATACAGAGCAACTGGAACTCATTCATTACTGATGGGAATACAAATGGTACGGCCATTCTGGAAATCAGTAGTGGTTGCTTAAACAATCATATCCAGAAAATCCAATCCTGGGTAGACCATTCCCCTTAGAAATGAACATTATATTCACAGAAAAGCCTGCACTTAAATTCACAATCACAAATCAAAGTGGAAATAACCCAGGAAGTAAAGTATTCTCCAGGTCTTAACAGAATACATGAGCAGTTACGCACTGATTTTGCTTGTGAGGCAGTATACCAGAACATTCCAGGGCAAAACCCATCCAGCCCAAATGTACTGGGAAATGTGGAAGGACTAAAGGTTTTCAAATGCTTTCCTTAGGTCTCTGGGATTCTGTGAAAAGGTAGGGGGTGGTCCATCCTGACTTTTCAAAAGTTTCTCTTGAAAACATATTAGAAAAGTTGGAGAACAATCAGTCTGAAATGGTAGTCATGAAGGATCTATACAGTTGCTGTCCACTTAGCACGGACGGGCATAGGCTTGGTTAACTGCTTTGACAAATGCTCCAACAGCCACCCCAGGGGACACAGTCTCCTGAGGAGCAATACCTTCTCTATGTCGGTTCAAAGCTGAGTGGCATTAGCCTGACTCCATCACTTGGTGTCTGGCCTTTCCAGAACTTGTAGCAAGTGTTTCAAGCCTTCATGACCAGGTGGTTCTTTGTACCTCTGAACTGGTCTCTTCCATGCCTACACAGTGTCTGCCTTTCTCCAGACCTGAGGAGCCCTGTCTCAGGTCCTAGCAGTACTGTTGGTGCCCTTCACAGAGCAGGAACTGGACAGAAGTCCACCCCTTGTTGATGAGAGTGTGGCTATTTCCAATAGACATTTCCGAGTTCTTAGTACACCTGACCTCCCAGCAACATCTGATGCTACTGTTCACTTCCTTCTCAATACAAATTCTCTCCACTTTCAGGACACCCCATTCTCCCGGCTTTCTATTTCTGACCCCTTCACAGATTCATCATCTTCAGGCCCACTTCATTTTCCTTAAAGCTCAGCCCACACTGCCACCTTTTCTTTTCCCTCTGTGTTTCTACCCTACTTGATTTCATTCACTCCCACAGCTCCAATGACCACCAATATGCCAATGTTTTCCACATTTGTATCTCCAGCCCAACCTCTCCTCCAACCTCCAGGTGTACATACAACTGCTTATATGACATCTCCACTTGAATGTCTCAGTCACGCTGACACTGCAATCTAACATGTTCACAGCTCACCTAGATTTTTTGCCTCTGAACCAAACATGGCTCCTTTTCTTTGTTCCCAGCCCCTACAAATGCCACAATAGACGTCAATTTCCAGGCAAAAGCCCAGGACTTACCTGACTCTCCCTTCTTCAATTCCTATATCCAATCCATCACCAAGTCCAGTTGATTTTACTTCCAAGTATCCCAAATGCATTTATGTCTCCATCATCTGACCATGTGAACTGGGGCCCCTTTCCAAACCATTCTCTTACATGGCAGTCAAAGGGATCTTAAAATGCAAATTTGATCACGTCATCCCTTTGCTTGAAATCCTCCAATGGCTTCCCGGCACTCATAGGACAAAAGCCAAATTGCTAACTGGGGCTATGGGCCCCTTGTCTTGCTCCTGCCTATTTCTCACCCATTGCCCAATATCCACTTGCTCTCTGCCACACCGATTCTAGTTCTCAAATGAGCCATGGTGTCTCTTGCCATGGGGTCTTTGCACCTGCTCTTCCTACAACCATTCTGCCTATTTAACACTTATTCATCTTTCACATTCCTCCCAGACTGTGCAACATTTTCCCCCTTTTATGTTTTCATAGCAACACATATCTTCTCTGCGTAGGAAAATAGATTGTCAATTGTTACCTGTGGGGTTAATGTCTGGTTCCCTCTCTATATGAGGGCAGAGATGGGGTCTCTCTTGTGTGGGCCTTCACCTAATACATGGGAGCTATCCAGCATTTACTGAATGAATGTGTGTCCTTGTTGACATCCTTGTCAACTGAGGGTGCTTCCCTGGGAGTATGCCAGGGTCAAATCAAAGAACTCCCAGTTTACAGTGCTCTAAGGCAATGCTGTGATAAAACTGGGTTAGAGTTTTCTAATCTGTAACCCCACTGGAGTGAAGAAATTATTTTCACCAAAAATGTATTTTTTCAAAAACAATAGTAGCATTAAAAATATAATGTACCTCAAAAGAAATCCAGTATTAAAACTAACAAAGGATATGCAAAAGCTATATGAAGAAAATGATATGAGTTTATTGAAGGATATAAAAGATGACAAAAATAGGTGGAGAGGTACCATATACATGACAGGAAGAAAATCCTGTAAATATGTCAGCTCTAAATTACATGTCATTCCAGTTGAAGCCAAATATGGTGGGTTTTCATAGAATCTAGCCAAGAAAGTTTTTAGGAAGAAGGATGGACATGTGTTGGTGCTGAGGAAGAGGCTTAGCACATCATTCTTCTGATTCTAGCCCAGTTGTATAAGGAACTTGGTGAGTGACAAATCTCTTTTTAAATCAATGGGTAAAGAATGACCTAATCAGCACATAGTGTTGGAACTATCAAAAATGGGAAAAGGAAACCAGAACCAATACCAAGATCAAAAATAAAGTTAGGTGGACTAAAGGTTCTATGTGGAAAAAAAAAAAAAAACTTTAGAAGAAAATATAGGATTATCTTTATAATCTTAGAATAGAAAATTTTCAAAGAGAAAAACACAGCATGAAGGAAAGATTGATAACCATGACATTTAAAAACTTTCATACTAGAAAATACACTATGAGAAAGGTTAAGAGACAGGGAAAAGATATATGCAAACCTGTAAGAATGACAAATACTAGTTACATGGAAATATTCAAAGACCCCCTACAAATCAGTAAGAAAAGACAAACATAGAAAAATGAGCTAAGAATATATAAAAGCAACTCACAAAATCTGTGAAAGCAAATCACTAAAATTTTATATTCAAGGTCACTAGCAATGAGGGAAGGTACTGGGAATAGTGAGAGAACATTTCACACCCATCTCAAGTGCTAAAATTTAGAAGTCTAAAGAAAGAAAAAATGGCAACAGTGCAGCACTAGTTGTTTATTCCAGTTACAGGAGGCAGCACGCCTGGAGGGAGCACTCAGGTCCTGGTTGCTCATTCCAAGTTGTCCAGGAGGCAGCAGCAGCAGAGGGCAGCCCAGCACGCAGCCAAGGCCGCCTGACATGCGCTGTCGTCCTTCTTCCTTTCCTGTTCCAACACATACACTGGGAGCAGGGGAGGGGTAGGGCAGGGGCAGGGGGGAGAGAGACCCAGTCAGGGGGGAATATGAGCAGCAGCATCCGTGCTGATAGCACTTAGCACACAACCTTGGAGACACGTTGGCTGTGTCCCCTCTCCAGACTGCTGCTGCACCAGGGTAGGAGCCACGCCTACCTGGTTCACTGGTCCATCCCCATGCCAGTGTCCGGCACGCCATTTCTTGAATGTGTGAATAAAGGTGACATCTGCTCAGCAGCTGTCAGACTATTGTTTCCTGCCACCTCCCCTTCCCTGAGGTGTCTGAAACCCAAACTCAAGCACCTTTCTTGATGCTTGACCAGTGATCCAGTTTGCAGTGAGCTCCATCTGCAGCCCAAGGTGGCAGGTGCTGGCTGAAAGCTTTATACGTCATCTCATTTAATCCTCACAACAGTTCTGTCACTATCATCACTGATAACACTGTCTGCACGAGTGGAACAGGTAGAGCCCCTTTGGAAGAGAATTGGGATGGGGGTACACACAACTTTGACCCAGAAAATCTGTGTCTAGGGTTTTTCTACAAAAATAATCCTCCTGGTGTTCCAAGATAGGTGAAAGTAGTGCTATTTTATTGGACAATGAAAAGGATATACACATACAGACACACATATACACATACAAGTTTCTACAAATACAAGAAGCTTAGAGGAAGGGTAGAGGCTTTTGCTTTGCCTTTTACATTGTTCTCAAATCCAGGCTTGTCCGATTCCACAGCCACACTCAAAGCTGCTCCTCTGCTGTCATTGCCAGGGTCCTGTTAGCAGGAGGGAGGGCCTGTCCAGTTCTAGCACACCGAGGGCTGCTTGTAGCCTCTGTCAAAAGTACTAGCTCCAGGTGCCATTGCCCATTCCTGGACTGCCCTCCCCATGCCACTGTTACCTAGACAATGCCCTCAGCCCAACTCCACCTAACCTGTGCTTCCAGTTATTCTTGCTCCTCCTGTGGCCTGATCTGGCCCCTGTGACCCACAGTCCCGCCTATCAGATGTGCCTTCAATGCAACTCTGACACCTCTCTCAGGCCTTGCTGGCAATTCAATCCTGGGCAAACACCGGGAACAGCAGATATATCAAATGGCATTCCTCTCTCCAGCTCAGAGCCCAGAGCATCCTGCACTGGGGCAGCTCCTGAGGTTGAGCCCCATGAGGCAGGAACCCCACCCCCATGCCAAGTCCCAAAAAGCCACTACCAGGGCTCCCACTTCCAGCAACACCAGCTGGCAGCATTTCAGCATTTCCCAAAGCAACCCCAGCCTCTTCCTCCGCTTTGGGTTTGGGTTTGAGTTGAGGTTTAAGCAGGTCGCAGGAGCCTGCCTGCTGGTCTGGCAGAAAGTGGGCCCTAAGGAAGCAGGTGTAGTTACTCTCTGCCTCTGCAAACCCCTGAGGCTGCAGTGGTCTTCCAGGGGCCACATCCAGGCCCTTCATCAGCCTCTGGCTCCCCTGTCTTCTCCCCCATAACAGTGAGCATCCGCTTCTCCTCTCCCTCAGCAGGGCCCTTCTATTCATGAGGCTCCATGCTGCTCTGCCAGCCTGTCACCCCAGCAGTACCCATGACAGGAACTTCAATGACTACTCATCCGACCCTGAAGATGTGCCCACCCCACATCTTGGCCTTCTCCCAACACCCGCAGTACCCACTGGGATCACCATTTGCTCTGTCCTGGAAACATCCCCTCCACATTTCTGCTCTGACCCCAAAAGCACCCTGGCTTGCTGGGACATGGGACCAAAGCTTCCTCAGCCCAAGCAGCTGCCTGCTGCTCCTAGACTCAAGCCTTCATCATTCTTTTCATCATCCTTTTCATCATCATCAGATTGAAGTCTGTAAAGCCCTGCACATTGCAGGCAGGAACACACTGTGGGCCCATTTTCAGGAGGCGGTAGCTGCATGAGAGAGGGCTACTGGTGTGTCCAGAATCAACTAGAAGGTGGCATTCGTGTGTTGGTTTCCTGACTCCTTATGCAGCACATTCCCACTGCTCTAAACTACCCACCAGGCCACTCCTTTGCTCAAAAGCACCTAGGCTGCTCCTTCCTATGGCACCTTCTCCTTGGCCACCTAGACTGTTCACAGTGAGACTGCAGGGGTCCCATGGGTCTGTACCTGGGCATGTTCAACAACCCCACGACCTAGCCCTCCCTGGAAGGACCACAGGCCCCTCACAGCCAAACCCCCGTGCTTTTGTAAGACCCGGGACAACCAAGCTGCACAGCACAGCCCTCCTCAGCCTCTCACAGCACAACAGCGCAGCACAGCACCTTTCGGGAAACTTGTGTGCTCTCCGGGAAGCTGTTTCCATGAGTCAGGGAACTCAGTTCTAGGCATAGGCACAGTGTGAAGGCAAAGTACTTAGCTGACAAATAACCCAAAGAAAAGAGTTCATTCTATATGCTAAAATTTGTCTGGGCTTTAAGCACCAAGGCCAGTATTTGGTGGCTGCAGAATGCTGGTCTCTGGAAAACTGGGTGAGGACAGCTTTGTTCTGAGAGAGCGAGAGCCAACTTAGGGCTTTTCTCGCAGAGCAGAGACTGAGCTGCCTGACCCCAGCAGTGCTGATGGCTGCTGCACCCAGGTGTACATTAGCATGTCCCTCTGGGGCTCCGAGACTGCCCAACCCTGCCCCACACAAAACAACAAGCTGCAGGAGGCTCCGGCTGTGTTCTCAGAAAAGCTCTGTCCCATCTCCCCAGACCTCTTCCTATCAAAGCAGCCCCAGAAGTTCCAACATCTCTTCCCAGGAGCCACAGGTTCAGCAAGTAGTAGTAGGTGGGCCCTGGCTGGCTAGCTCAGTTGCCTACCGTGTCATCCCTGTACACCAAGGTTATGGGTTTGATCCCCAGTCAGGGCACATAAAAGAGGCAACCAAAGGATGTATAAATAAATGGAACAACAAACTGATGTTTCTCTCTCTCTTTTTCAAAATCAATCAATAAAAAAGTACTTAAACAAAGAAGTAGTAGGTGGGGTAGGCAGTAGGTTCTCATCAGATTCTGGAGGGAAGCAGTATTCCTACCTAATACTATCTCTCCAGGTTGCAATTCCCAGACACTGTTCCAATTTAGCAGGAGAAACCATAATTTACACGTTGTTGACCAGCCATGAAAAAACTCAAGTTTCCAAGCCTAAACGTGTTGACTGATAGATACCCAGTTAACTTGTGCTTGCACTCGCATTAGCTTTTGCTATAAAACTGCTGGTCAACAATGGGTTAATGAACAGATGGACATAGTTTGCTGCCCAGGTTAACTTGTGTTTGCACTTGCATAAGCTTTTGTAAAAATACTGTTGGTTAACAATGTGTTAAGATTTCAGAACAGATATTTTAATAAGACATATCAAATTGGATTTAACAGGCTAATTTACTCATTGGCCATGTAATTTTGGGCAAGTAGCAACCTCTTTTTGCCTCAGCTTCCTCTGCTATAAACAGGGGTAACATTGGTAATCTGTACACCACGGGCTGCTGGGAAAATGAAGAGACCAGGCATGTACTGGGTTGGCCAAAAGGCTTTTTTCCATAATGTGCAAAGATACAGTTTCCATTTTCACCAGTAACTACTGATTTAGATATTTTGAGTAGGTCAGCTGTCTCCTGTGTGGTAGAATGTTGACTATTCTCAATGTCTCAGTTTGATCACTATCAACCTCAGTTGGTTTACCTGACCCTGAAGCACTGTCCAGCAAGAAATCTCAGCGCAAAATTTTGCAAACTGCTTTCAACATGTTTGATTCGTCTCAGCACCCTCTCTGTACAACTGCACAAATTTTTTGCATTTCAGTTGTGCTTTTGCTTTTCTTGAAATAATAAAGCATAATGTGCTGAAAATGTTGCATGTTTTCCATCTTCAATATTAAAATGGCTACACAAAAATTCACCAATTTTGGTAAGTTCTTTATAAAAATGTATGGTGATATGGCAGCTGTCACAACACAATCTAACAAAATTGTTTCGAATGAAGTTAAAGACAACTAAACGGGACTAAAGCCATCTTAAGGAAAAAGAAAATGAACTTTTTGGCCAACCCAATATAATATTTGGCAATGCTTAACACATTGTAAAGCATTCAATAAATGTTCATTGTTACTGTTACTTAAATGACAACGATCTCCAGGCAGACCTCTCTGATGGAGTCAAGACGGACGAGATGAGAGGAGAGGAGGGCTCACCCGGACTCTGGGGAGAAGTCCCTGAGATGAACATGAGCTGGGAGGCATAGCTACCGTGGTTCTGGGCCTGCAAGACCAGCTAGGTCTTCACACAGCAAATGAAGGAAGAGAGGGCCAGCCTAAGGGAGCAAGTGAACAGAGCCAGGCCCCCAACTCCAGGAGAACATAAGCAAGCTGGATCGGGAACTGCCAGGAAGTCAAGGTTCTGCCCTCACCCCACCTCATGTACACACATACATAGTCCTAGTTACCTTGCCTTTGGCCTCAACCCACCATATGGCATCAGCACCCAGGAAACGCAGTCACATCTTTGAGAAGTCTGACTCTGGGAAGTTCAGACAGGGCTCAGGACAGAGCAGCTCTCCAGGGCAAAAGACATTGAGCTAAGACTCTGAGCTTGGGACAGAAGAGGGACCCAGCTAGAATGGGAACAAAGAGGTCAGCAACACAGGGCCTATCACCTAAGCCCATAGACCTACATCCTCACTACTAGGCTCATGCCTAGTGAAGGCCTGGGTCCCCAGACTCTGTGGTCATTCACCCCAGCAGGAGACCTGCCTACACCGCTGGCCACATCTTGGCTTTCCCATATAGACACTGCCACCTGTAAGCCCAGGGACACACACCAGCCCACCTCCAGAACCTGGCTATACCTGCCATGAGCAACATCTTCCTTCTCTCCCTACCAGAGAGATCGCTCACCTGTCCCTGAGCAGAAAAGTACCCCCTGACTCCTTGTCAGCTCCAGGAATAGCTGCCTCATTCAGTAGGCCCCACCAGGGTTTAGGACATAAACCTCAACTGAGGTTGGGTTACTGTGTGAAAGGCTTTTCCACACCCCACACCGATCTTTCTGATCCTCTGAGAAGCATCTGATCTGCTATCTGGAAAACTCCTCCCTTCATCCTCCAGCATCTACAATGAACCCAAATAAGGCAACCGCCAGGGGACTAAACTTCGGCCACAGTACTAAGCATGTCGCAGTGCCTTCCCCATGAATCCCCACCTCAGACGCTTCTGCACTCCTCCCTTCCTTCTTGGTTGAGGTTCCAGTTCAGCTTCCCCAACACGGGCCCTCCCTTCACCTCTCTGAGCCTCAGCATGAACCTGTAAAAAGTGGAGCTGATGATCATGTCTGCAGTGAGATTTCCAAAGAGATGAAAATGAGTTGGCAACAAGATATTGCTTGATCCTATCCTCTCCCCTCCTAGCTGTGCCCAACTGGGCAGGAGAAGGCAACAGTCAGCAGGAGAAGAGCAGAAGGCAAAAGTGGCGGAGGATATCTTACTCCTCTTCCTCCTCTTCCACCCCATCACCACCTGCAGGCTCCTGGCATCTCCTCCAAGAGGCCTTCCTGAATCCAGCCCATCAAGGTATTTCTGACTGAAGTGCTGTGACCACACTATCATTTGAGGACAGCCTTAGAAATATCAAGCAGTCCTTAACATATTGTTGACTGGCAACTTTATACAAAAGATAATGCAAGTGCAACCTACATCCATCTATTTGTTAAGAAGAATTCAGCACTGAGACAGAAACGGGCTCAAGGGAAGTTCTCAGATGAAAAGACACAGGGCCCAGAACAGAGCTTGGGAGGTAAGAACAGGAAACTTCCCCTTATTATGCCACAGCAAGGTTTGCATTCTTGTGCCACTGGAACAGAAAAGAAAATACAACTGTTTCAGAGATGGCTGGTCTACCATCAGGGTTTCTAGTTGTCCTAACTAGACTAGGAGCCGCCAAATGCCAGGTACATGTCTTCTCTATGAGCTCCCCCTCCAGGCCCGAGACACAAGGAAGCAGGGCAAGGGGACAGGAACTAGGAACATGCAGTGACAGTCAACATGCAACATCAGAAGCCTTCTAGCCAGGGACAGGTAGGTAACTACAGTGGACAGTAGCAGGGCCACTGCCCCACTCACAAGGGTCGTGTGGCCCACGATCTGGGTCCTCATCATATTATGGGCTCAAATTCTACTGGGGCACTGGCGATTGTTCTTAGTGGCCTTGGCTATGCAGAAGAAGTTGGAGATGGCTCTTCTGTGGGCTGGGAGAATTTCTAGTAAGAAATTAACATGAAGAATAACCACAGCCCTGGCTGGTGGCACAGTGGTTAAGGCGCTGGCCTGAAAACCCAAAAGTCACTGGTTCAATTCCCAGCCAGGGCACATAACCAGGTCTCCAGCCAGGTCTGTAGCTGGAGGCAGGTGAAAGGCAACCACACGTTGATGTCTCTCTTCCTCTCTGCCTTTCTCCCTTCCCCTCTCTCTGGAAATAATAAATAAAATCTTTATTAAAAAGAATAACCATGTGACCATTAAGATAAGAATTTCACAACCAGCTATCTCCACTTCCTAACTGGTCAGGCAAATACAGAGGGGCATCAGCTTAAGGAGGTCTTTTACAGAGGCTGAGAGACCTGTGACAGGACAGATAAGGCCATCAAAGGCCTATTATTCGCCAGTGTGTACACCTCACCAGTTCCCAGGGGCCTTAGGCTATTCTAAGCTGATACAGGGAAAACCAGACCTTATGATAGCTCCAAAAGCCAAGGTACTTCAGGTAAGATTTTATTTTCCCTAGGAAAAAAAAAATCACATATAATTCTAATAATGCTAAATGTTTCAGACCTGGATGAAATGAAAACAGATTATAAGTAGCAGTAGGCATGGAGGATACTTCCATGTTGTAAAAAGCTGCCATGAGTGTAAAACAAGTGGCCTCAGTCTTGGTTGTCTGTGGGCTCAGGGTTTCAGTCCCAAGATGGAGCCTGGTCTGGGGACAAGGCCAATTGGGTCAGGTGAGGGAAAGTCAGAAAAGCCTGTATCCCTTAGAACTAGCCACTGCCTAATACCACACCCGCCTCTGAGTGACAGGGTGCCCCCATAATCACAACTAAATTGTCAATGACAGGTAACCTGTAAAACTGGAATTCTAATGTTGTGAAAGCCTATCAAATATCAACATGCAATATGATGTTACGAGTGACCAGTTGTGGTTATGCTAGAGTCTAAAATTAGATGGTGAGTAAGGCTGACTTTTGATCTGCAATTCTACTCTCAGTGAAGAAGGGTGATTCATCAGAAACTGACCTTCAAAGATACCTTGCTCCTGTGTTTTAAAACACTTACCCAAAAGAACTGAAAGCAGAGACTCAAACAGGTATTTTGTTCATAGCCATCCATGTTTAGAGCAGCATATTCACAATAGCCAAGAGGTGGCCACTGATGAGTGCATGGATAAACAAAATGTGGTCTATCATACCACAATGGAATATTATTCGCCTTTGTAAATTCTAACCCAAACGACAATATGGGAACCTTTAAGAGGTTACGCTAAGTGAAATGAGCCAGACGCAGTAGGACAAGTGCTATATGATTCCACTTACATGAGGCAGTCGAATTCATAGACAGAAAGTGTGGCTGCCAGGACTTTGGAGTGGAGTTACTGTTGAATGGTTATGGAGTTTTAATTTGGGAAGATTAAAGTGTTAGTTGCATAACAGTGTGAATGTGCTTAATGCCACGGAGCTACATGTACACTTACACAGTGTTAAAATAACTTTCATGTTAACAATATTCTACCACACACACAAACCCTACATTGTTTCCTCTGCTTATTCCTGAGGATTCCAGGCAGTGCAACCACCTCAGGAGGAAGACACCAGCGCAGAGCCTCACAGCAGGCAAAACTCCGTGTGCAGGTGGCTCAGGGATGTTCTGAGCCACAGCAGTGTCAGATCTCTGTGGCTGGGTCAGTCCTGCAGTCCCCAGGGGCCAGCCGGGACTCTCCAGCCAGCTCAAGGCATATCCTAGTCATCCGAAAAGCCCACTCTGCCTGCCTGTGTGCCCACCTGCCCTCCCACCTGAAGACTCTGAGGATGTCCCACAAGCCGAGGATGTACTGAAGAAAGTAGCCGCTGTCACTGCCACTTTGCTTGGTCTCTCTCCTTCTTCGTGTGGGCACTTCTCATTTTCCTGACCCAGCCAACCCTGCAGGGGATTCCAGGAATAAAAGATGTCTCCCTAGACTCAGGCAGCTTGCAGCCCACTTGGAAAGAAGAGCCAAAGGCCTGCTGAGGAAGCACACAGTGACATGCTGCACTGGGTGGGGCCAATAATAAACACAACTGCATTAAAAATCAGGACAGATCCCTACCAGGAGCTAAGGAGAGAGGGATGTCGATGTTGCTGCCCTGCCCTCCTTTCTCTTCCCTTCGGCTAATACAAGAACATTTAAAGGAAAAATGGCTAGTGAGTGGCTTACCCAGAAATGGACATCATTTGGGACTGGCCCTTGCTTCTCCAGATTGGTAACAGTCAGCATGACCTGACCCCCCTTGCCCCACAAAGAAAATGGTGGTGATGGTAATTAATGCAAGACCTGCCTTTTCAAACTCTGCTGAGCAGCATGAAAGACCCTCGGAATCACGGAAACAAAGTAAAGAGAGAAAGGGCAAGGGTAGAGCAGAAATACATTCACAGACCAGATTTCTAATGTCGGTGGCCCATGAATGTAAGACAACTGCCATGATTTTGGAAGCTAAATAAAAATGAAAAAATAATTATTATTTTCTTGGTTTTCAGATATGGAATTACAGGGGTAAAAACAAAATTAAAAAAAAAAAGAAGAAGAGGTTACTTGAAGGGGAGCTGGCTCTTTGGAACTGGCCCAAACAGGCAGAGATCACTAAGGAGGCAGCTGCTGGGTCCTACCAATGAGTGCCCAGGCACAGACGGGCACAGGCTGCTCTGTTATCGGTGACATTAGTCTGACTCACACTGAGTGCCGGCCTCGGGAGTCTCGTTCAAACAGTACTTGCTGCGTTTTTTAACAAGGCAAATATTGCCATATCATTTTCACTGAACACAAAGCACGTTGTTATCTTAGGTATACAGACTGCAACTGGCTTTAACACATACCAGATTCCTGCGTTACTGATTAACAGTCCTAGCAGATATATTTATGCAAAACACCCCAGGCTGTTTTCTTCCCCCACTGTGAGGTTTAATTTTGCAACAGTAAAAATAGTTGTGTTTTCATTTGAATGCACCTAGTTGAAGCCTGGCATATGTGAGTTCTTAGGGTCAGGGCTGGGACGGGATGCCCACTCAGTAAACATGGTGAGGAAGTGGTTGGATGCAGACCTCACTTGTGAGGATGGTCCCCAGGCTCACTACCTGCTATACCCTGCAGCACAATGGCCACCTCTTCAAAGCAACAAAGGTCGTCCCTATAGGTGTGGAAAGAATTGGGTGGGGTTGGGCAAGTGCTACCAGTTCACAGCCACCCCAAAGTCAATGACAAAGGGTCATGAAAACCACCACCTCATCCACGGGGGCATGCCATTTGGCAAATGTGAGGCCAGAGACGTCCCCAATGGAGAAAGGGAGACAGAGGCCTGCAGGACTATGACTAGAACCTGCCAGTCTGGGCCAGGGTTTAGGGAAGCAACTTCTTCCACAGTCAGCACTACCAGTTCTAGCCAGCTTGTCACTGAAGACAGATGAAAAAAGGTCTCCGGCGTCATGACCAACCGACCACCTTTCCACGGAAACAGGAAGAGACAGGTGAATGAATCCCTGTGATGAGAACCCTGTGGTGGGAAACTAAGTGGTGTTGGCCATGGAGGTGGGGTGGGTATGCAGGGAGCCTCCAGCATGCTGGAAATAACAGAAGCCAGCTCACTGCTTGCCACCCACTGAGCAGGGTTCAGCTGCAGTGGTGGGTTTAGTTCTAGCAGCACTTTGGAGAAAAGAGGGACTTTCAGCCAACTCTGGAAGCCTGGAACTCGCAAGTCAGGGCCCACTCTTGCAGCCCTGCTGCCATTGTTAGCGAGTCGCCCTCCCCAGATGGCAGCGCTAGCAGACCCCATCTCAGCCCTAGCAGCTTGCAGGGAACACCTGAGAGATGCGGAAAGGTGGATGTAGAGTTGGCTATCCTGCAGGCCACTCTCAGTGCCACTTTGAGGGTGTGACAACCTTTCCCAGTTTCACTTTCCTCACCCATCAAATAGAGATAATAGTACCTATCCCTCATTGGGTCCTTCAGGGACTTAATGAGCTAATCCACAAAGGTCAGTGACTAGTAGATAGCAGGTCCTCAATATGTTCTAGCTGCTGTTCCTGCCCCCAAGAGAGAGATCTAAAGGACAAAAGGTGACACTCCCTAACTGCTGAGACACCTGGAGGCAATATGGATATTACATTAAGCTGGTAGGAAATCTACAGTTTTTCATTTTACATAATAGATTGAGGTCTTTTTTAAAGCCTTGAACAAGAATCATGGAAATGGGGTAAAAGAGGGGTCTATTCCCCTAAGTACTATCTGAGCCCAACTCCCTGTGGATGCCGGGCTGCTGGGCAATAATCGCCGGAAGGCAGAGGTACTGCCTCCTAATGAAGTTCACAGCCACACAGCCACCCTAACCATCCACGCCATCCATATCAGCATGCTGGAGCTGGCGACCACCAAGAATCTTTCTACCAACCCCTCTTCCTCACCAACCTTCTCCCACGCTTGAACAGGGGAATGATCCCGTTCAGGAATTCTCTTTAACTTCTGAGATGAACCCTGCTGACCCTTAGCTCCTAGTTCTACCTGGATAAAAATGCTGAAGACTCCAGCGTCACTTAATCACTCTATGTCCCTAGCCTCGCACAGGGCACACTCAGTGTATAGAGACACGGTATGAATGAATTAACCTGTGAGTGAATGAATGAGTGAACAAGTGACTGAACAATCTTTCTTACACTTTTACTTCAGTTGAGAAAGGTGTTTCTAGCCTGTCTTGTAAGTTAGCTGCAGATATGGGCTTAGCTATTTTCTGAAGCATTACTAATTAAAAATATGAAAACCCTGTCATCCTTAGGTTATATTTTCCTGTTTTTATTATTTCTTTATATTTTCTTGATTATGCTATTACAGTTGTCCTGATTTTTCCCCCTTAACTCCCTCCAGCACCCCCTACTCCCTCAGGCAACACCCCCACCATTGTTCATGCATATAGGTTCTCTGGCTACTCCATTTCCTATTTTGTACTTCACATCCCCAAGGCTATTCTGTAACTACCTATTTGTACCTCTTAATCCCCTCCCCTCTTCACCCATTCCCTACACCCTCCCCCATCTAGAAACCATCAAAACGCTCACCATATCCATGATTCTGTCTCTGTTCTTAGCTTAGCTTTTTAGACTCAATTTTTGATAGATATGTATTTTTGCTATTTTATTGTTTATAGATTTAATCATTTTTTTTTCTTAAATAAGTCCCTTTAACATTTCCTATCATGATGATTTGGTGATGATGAACTCCTTTAGTTTTCTCTTGTCTGGGAATCTCGTTATCTGCTCTTCAATTCTAAATAATAGGTTTTCTGAGTAGAACAAAGGTCCCTGCTTTTCATGACTTTGAATATTTCTTGCCAGTCCCTTCTAGCCTGCATAGTTTCCTTTGAGAAATCAGCTGACAGTCTTATGGAACTCCCCTGTAGATAACTCCCCTCTGGCTGCTTTTAAGATTCTCTAACCTTTAGCATTTTAATTATGATGTGTCTTGTGGTCAGCCTCTTTGCATCCATCTTGTTTGGGACTCTCTGTGCTTCCTAGACTTGCACCAAATAAGAGACATTTTCTTTCATTACTTTTTCAAGCAGATTTCCAATTTCTTACTTTTTCTTCTTCTTCTGGCATCCCTATAACATGAATGTTGGAGCTCATGAAGTTGTCCCAGAGGCTGCTTATATGATCCTCATTTGTTTTAATTCTTTCTTCTTGTTCTGATTTGTTGTTTTTCACTTCCTTATGTTCCAAACCATGGATTTGATTCTCAGCTTCATCCACTCTACCATTGTTTCCCTGTAAATTGTTCTTTATTTCAACTAGTGTATACTTCATTTCAGATTGTATCTTTCTTTTTTAATTTTATTGTTGTTATATTACATCCATCCCCTTTTTGCTCCCCTCTGTCCCCC
>PVIW01016536.1:0-16386 GCA_004026585.1 Noctilio leporinus | reverse complement strand
GGGGACAGCGAGGGAGAGGGAGGGAGAGAGAGAGAGAGACCAGAGTGAGGGGGACAGCGAGGGAGAGGGAGGGAAAGAGAGAGAGAGAGACAGAGAGAGAGAGAGAAGAGACTGTGCAAGAATGCTGAAGTGCCATGCTGGGTCCTTCATCCTGAGGGCTTTTAAGGGCGGGAATTTTAGGGGAGGATCCAGGGGAGGCTTCCAATAACCTAAATAGAAACTGTTATTTTTTGTCCAACTCCTTTCAAGCAGCTACTGTGTGTCAAACATTTGACAAGATGCTGGAATTAATATATGTACAAGAGGGTGCATTTCTTACAATCTGGGAATTGAAAATCAAGAAGAAAATAAGAACATGCTCATAAATAATTATAATGCTATTCTATATACAATATTGTTAGTCTCTAATATGGGACAGAATCCCATATTAGATGAAGTTAGTTTCCGTGAGGTAATGGCAAAGGCCATGACAGATTTCTTTGCTACCATCCAGCTCCCACAGGAGGCGTAAGAAACCACCCCTGACCCCTGTTCTCTCTACCCTCTCTCCAGCTCCCCACACCTAATTTTCAGAGTTCACTGTGCAGAGATCCTGCACACGTGTAGTATTAGGCTGAATTAGAGGCATCAAATATAGACACAGTCCAGGAAACAGTGCAGGAAACAGCACTTAATACCTATTAGGTATGGTTTCATCCTAAATTTCTTTTTGCCCATACTCAGATGCTTAAAGTTTTTATCATTCTCGTTATTATTATCTGGTGTTTACAAACTTTTCTTCAGAGAACCTCTAGCACTTCTTGAAGTGTTACCTTTACCAGACTATATTCCTGACAGACTAGGTAGAGTCACTGACTGCCTTCACTTCATGGAGGGAATATGAGATGGAAAGACAGTAATGCTCTGTCTCTTGACAGACTTGAAACCAGGACTGTGATTGAGGGGTCCAGGAATTCACATTCTGTTGTGTCATAAGAAGTTCTTATACCCTACTCAGAAGCATGTGACTCACTCACCTCAAAGGACAAAAATAGGGGGTGAAGTTAATAATAAACAAACTCAGGGAAATGTCTTCTTTTTCAGAACTCATGCCTCATCTTCTAAGAGAAGACTCTTGTCTTCTTTAGGGGATCATCTCAAACAAACTACTAAGTAAAGATACAGATTTCAATTTTACCCACAGGATATAGCGGCTTCTACTACCTGGTTCCCGTTCCTGCCAAGAAATGTTTATCCTTGCCCAATTGCCTCCCATAATGTTTAACAAATGGTCTAGCCTGGACCACCCAGCTGCTGCTGCTGCTGTTGCTGCTAAAAAGAAGAAAGAAACAAGCTTTCCCAGGATCCATATTTTTTGATGCTGACAATCTTGAGAAAGACAGAAAACAGTATCTCAAAATATCATGACTTTCCTCATTCAAAATAAATTGCATCCAGAGTCTTAAGGCATTCAGATGAGTAGGTCTAGAGAAGTGGGGCAGAAAATAGACTCGGTTTTTCCCTCTCTGATACCTTCATCTAACAGCAAAACTATCTACTTGGATCCACTACTTAATCAGAATAAAAAATTAGGCCTTGGTCAACTGCCAGATCTCATGGAAGGGACATTCAGGTCCCTTTCTCAGTTTCCAGCTTATCACAAAAGCAGCCAAAAATTTAGTATTTCAGCCCTGCCACCCAGAATACAGAATATCTTCTTCCCAATTTCTTTACTTTCAGGAAATCATATAAATATTTACAATATCAGATCATTGCATAAAAACATTTTCTAGATGCTGTCAGAAAGCATGTCTGCTTAGATTTGACCAAATCAACTTGTACCCTGAGTCAGAACATCTTCACCGTGAGAGACACTTACAAAATCCAAAAATTAGGATCATTGGAAAGCTTAAACAGAGAGTATAATGAAAGCACAATTCCTGGGTCAATCCAGGTGGAGTTCTATATGAATTTAGCTGTATTTAGCTAAGATCATGGTACATTTTTTTCTAGCTCATGATCATGCTACAATTGAAGGAATCCTAGTATCAGCACATTTTCTAGATTTGTATATGATCTCCACTAAACAATTCAAGAATAAGGAATTGTACCTCTGAAACCTAGCATAATCATAGGCAGCCAGGACAATACCTGCTTCAATAATCTCATAACCACCATTTTCTTATATTTCAATATATGTAGCTTATAAACATCCACCAAATGCCTCTGAGGATCTCTGAATAAAGATAAACCTTACCTAGGTAACTCAGGGCCAAAACTCTAACAGGGGGAAGATTAATACAACTGTCTTATCTCCTTAGATCTTCATATGAATATTAACCAATACCCAACCTAGAATTGAGAAATCAAGGTGATTACCATTGTGTCATTTCTATCAAGACCCAGACTAGCATTGCAATATTCCCTGAAAGCTGGGGGTACTTTGCAAGGAGCAGGGCAATGAGCACACACCACGTAGTGCCTTAGCCCCACCTGGGCAGAGTTAACTATCGGGCCTGGGGTTGATGCAATAAGGGAAGGGAAGGGAAGGAGAAGCAGTTTGACTTTTAGAGTCTCTGGAAATTGTATTGTTGACCCAATGGAGATACCAGGCTTCTGACATTTGGGAATGATAGGGATGTCCTAAGATTATCTCAGAAGAAGCTGTTTTTCAATATAGCTCATATAAATTACACAGATACCTATATCTTTCCTGATAACAGAGGTGTTATCAGGGTTAGCATGCCCTTAGTGTAGCAAATTTCCCCCTTAATTCAGATAGCTTATAATTGCAGATCTTCACCAATGTATGGACTTTTATCATTTTGTGACTTTAGTATCAACCCATTAACAGAGAATAGACCTTCCTCCTCATCTTGATTTTTTAAGATGCCTATGCCCCCCCCCCTTTCAACACATCCCACATATAAATAGCATCTCTTATAGCCAAGGAGTTGTATCACTTGAATCTTGGTTTAGAAAGGGAATTTGTGGAGAATAGGGGTCTAAAGCATTGTTTCACCTTAAAGAATAAGATGTAAAAGTACAAACCAGAGTAGCCCTCCCTTCAGAGACGCTATTCCTATGAAGGATTCAGATGTGATACCCCTTCCTGACTAAAGTTCATCATTTAGGCAAGAAGCTCATTTTACAATATTCTCCTCATACATACCCCCGAATGAGCTGCCAGTATTTTCTTAACTTAAGGGTTTTCTACTAAATTGGAACAAAGGATCCACTTCTAACACTCAACAGTCCACATACTTTCTGGAGGCACTTAATTTTCTTAAGTGGACTCAGATGAAAATAGAAACAATTTCAAAGACCTATCTCAAAATGCAAATGATAGCTTCCAGCTCTTACTCTATCCAGGGATCAACAATCAGCAAACAAGGATGCTATTTCTTTTGATTCTGTTAAACAAATGGCCCTCCCACATCAGTCACACCCAAGAATCACCTTAGGGGATTTTAAAATTCCCAATAGGCATACCACCTTGGACCATTTAGCTAGGAATTCTGGGGATAGGGCTTGGGCCTCAGTGTTTTCTGAAATCCCATTGGTAACTCCAATGCAATCAGGATTAAAAACCAATGTCTTAAAGTTGAATGCTCAAGTTCAAACTTGAGTTTGTCAGAATCACTTGGAGGATATATTAAAATACATACTGCTGAACCTCAACCCCAGAGGTTCTGATTAAGTAAATTGGGGTGGAGTCCAAGAATTTGCGTTTCCAACAAGTTCCCAAGTGACCCTGAAGCAGATGCTTTTAAGTATGGGGACCACACCTTGAGAACCAACGTCTTACAGGAATATGTTAATCCGACAGTTTTAAGCAAAAAAATAATAATAATAATAAAGCTCATTTGTTCACATTTTAGAGAAACTGGTTTAATACAAACAGCCGTTTTGAATAGCATTATATAATCTTTAATTTGACAAACTAATGGAAATACTAGTGACAGTGCCAAAGAGCAAGTCTTAATGGCTTCATTTCCTTCATTTCCCTCCCAATTATAGAAGAAATCCAACTCGTAAAATATAACTGAGATGTTTAAACAAACCACTTATGTGGTACTTAGGTGAAATTGTAGCCTTTGTAAAATAGCACAGATTATAATCAATTTCATGAAGTATCTGGTTTGTTTCACCCAGTTTACTTGAAAATTTGAGCAACTGAGCATCATAAAAGGAAAACTGTGCAATCTCTTCTTGATTAGCAAAATGATAATACTCCAAAAAAATTTATCAAGTTCATAATGCTTTTCTCATTCCTACGGAAATAGTTTTCTTACAATTTTTGGAAAACCCCCAAAAGGTTTGATCTCCATACCACCTGAGGGTCATAAATTTAATTTCCTCACATGAAAATCATACAAAACCTGTCCCAAAAGTATCGAGCCAATATCAATATAATTAAAACAGTTTTCGGCCCTGGCTGGTGGCACAGTGGATAAGGAGCCAGCCTGCAAACCCAAAGGTCACTGATTCAATTCCCAACCAGGGCACATAACCAGGTTGCAAGCCAGGTCTCCAGCCAGATCCGTAGCTGGAAGCAGGTGAAAGGCAACCATACATTGATGACTCTTTCCCTCTCTGCCTCTCTCCCTTCTCCCCTCTCTAAAAAATAATAAATAAAATCTTTAAAAAGTTTTTTTTTAAGTTTTTGCAGCCGATACTTTTGGGACAAACCATGTGTGTCTTGGTATTACTATACTAAGTCTATTTCTTTCTTTGGGATTCTGATTTCTGCTAACTGGCTATATACACCAATGTCCTTAAAAATAATTTTTAAAGGACTTGTAGGTGAATGTTCACATCATTGGCTATATCCATAATAGAAAAAACTAAAAAGAACCCAAATATTTATCAACAATCAAAAGATAAATAGATAATGGGATATTTATACAATAAAGCACTATACCACAAGTTTTTAAAAAATCATTAGTATACAACATGAGGAATCTTCTAGATACAATGTTGAGTTCATATTGTGTGGAGCTATTTATATGAATTTCAAGAACAAGCAAAACTAGAAGAGTAGTTGCCTTGAAGGGGAGTATTCACTTGGAAGAAGGCATAAAATGCTTTCTGTAATGCTAACATATTCTATATCTTATTCTAGGTGGTAAAGTGGATATATGCATATGTAAACATTAATTGAACCTATGATTTGTGCATTTTATATGTTATAACTTAACTGACCATTTAATTTCAAAACTGCATTAATGTAAAAAATTGCCTTTTATGAAATATTACTCATATCTAAATTCAAAATGTATTTACATGCTGCAATTTAATAATTGTTAATGATTGGTCTAATATGAAAAATAATCAAAAAGACTTATAAAGTAGAATGTGAAAGACTTCCATCTAAAGATTATTTATTTCCTCTTCTTCAAATAATTTTTAAAGATTATTTCCTCTTCATTTTAGTGGGAGTTCTTTTAAAGTCCCACCAAAATAACTGTGAGGTGTAAAATGCTATAAATCAAAGACAAAGAGAATGGGAAAGATGGAGTCTTTATCAACAGACAAAAGATTTCAACAATTATGGAAGCCAGGAAACAGATGAAAGATGGTACATGAGTGAGCATATTTGCAGAAAATGCAGCTTCTGGTCAACATAAAAAAAAAGGGGTGGGGGGGGAATGGTTGGGATGGATGATTTTCACTCAAGAACTCTGAAAGCATGACACTCAAAGGCACCAGATATGATGGTTAAAAAGACAGAAGGCCCTGGCTGGTGGCACAGTGGATAGGCATTGGCCTGCAAACCCAAAGATCGCAGGTTCAATTTCTAGCCAGGGCATATAACCAGGTCTCCAGCCAGGTCCATAGCTGGAGGCAAATGAAAGGTAACCATATATTGATGTTTCTCTCCCTTTCTGCCTCCCTCCCTTTTCCTTTCCCTAAGCATAATAAATAAAATCTTGAAAGAAAAGAAAAAGACAGAAAAGGCAAGATGAGGAGCTTAAAAATAAAAGATTATTAACCAAAAGTCTATATACAGAATGCCAGAGACCAGACTTCCAGCTTCTATGCAAGTGATAAAACCTTTCTTCTCTAAAGGAACTAAGTGGTCCCAATTGAAAACAAAACTTTTTGCATACCAGCACATGAACCTCCAATTAAATGTCTGCTTACATCCCAAATATTCACCCTAATGTAAATTCCACTCAAAATCCCCACCAAAGCACATATAGCTGCCAAAAGTTTTAGTGCCACCTCTTCATATGATATAGATATCCAAGGACCACCAGACACTATAATATGCTCCCAACATAAAAAATAGAGAGACAAAAATGAGCAGGAAAAAAATAAAATATTGAACCTTTGGAAAACATCAGGTAAAACTTCATAAAACCGCTAATTGGTATGGAACAATAAAATGTAATAAATTATTATACTTACAAAATATGAATGTACTTTTTTTCCATTTAATTTTATTGTTGTTGTATTACATCCATCCCCTTTTTACTCTCTTCTGTCCTCTTCCTCACCCACCCACTCCCCACCAAAGTAAATCCCACTTGATGTCCATGTCCATGGTTCTTCCATACTAGTTCCATGATTAAACTACTCCCTTCTTTGCCTCCTTCCCCTCCTACCCCCTCCCCTCTGTCCACTGAAGGTCTATACGTTGTATTCATGTATCTGGTTCTATTTTGCTTGTTTGTTTTGTTCAAATTGTCCTGTAATGGGTGAGATTATATGGTATTTGTCCTTCACTGACTGGCTTATTTCACCAAGCATAATACTTTCCAGTTACATCCATGTTGTTGCAAAGGGTACAAGTTCCTTCTTTCTTTCTGCTATATAGAATTCCATTGTGTAAATGGACCAAAGATTTTTGATCCAAGCATCCACTGATGGGCACTTAGGTTGTTTCCAGTACTTGGCTATTGTAAATAGAACTGCTATGAACCTAGGGGTACATAGGTTCTTATGAATTGGTGTTTCAGGGTTCTTTGGGTATAGTCCTAGTAGTGGAATTGCTGAATCAAGAAAACTCCATACTGTTTTCCATAGTGGCTGCACCAGCCTACATTCCCACCAGCAGTGTACCAGGGTTCCCTTTTCCCCACATCCCCGCCAGCACTTGCTTGTTGATTTGTTGATGATTGCCATTCTGAGGGGTGTGAGGTGGTGTCTTATTGTGGTTTTAATTTGCATCTCTCTGATGGCTAGTGATGTTGAGCATTCTTTCATATGCCTCTGGGCCCTTTGTATGTCTTCCTCAATGAGTTGTCTGTTTAGGTCCTTTGACCATCTTTTAATTGGGCTGTCTGTTTCCCTGGTGTTGAGTCTCTTAAGTTCTTTATATATTTTGGATATCAAACCCTTGTCTGAGGTTGGCAAGTATGTTTTCCAATATGGTTGGTTCCCTTTGAATTTTGATGGTGTTTTCTTTAGCTGAACAGAAACTTTTCAGTTTTAGTCCCATTTGTTGATTTATTTCCTTTGCCCTTGGAGAAGTATCAATAAACATATTTCTGTGTCAGATATCTAAAATTTTACTGCCTATATTTTTTTCCAGGACCTTTATGATGGCACTGCTTATGTTTAAGTCCTTTATCCATCTTGAGTTTATTCTGGTGTATGGTGTAAGTTGGTGGTCTAGTTTTATCTTTTTGCATGTTGCTGTCCAGTTCTCCCAACACCACTTGTTGAAGAGATTGTTTTTACTCCATTTTATGTTCCTTCCCCCTTTGTTGAATATAAATTGACCATAGAGTCCTGGTCTTATTTCTGGGCTCTCTATTCTGTTCCATTGATCTATATGTCTATTCTTATGCCAGTAACAAACTGTTTTGATGACAGTAGCCTTGTAGTATAGTTTGATGTCCAGTATTGTGATTCCTCCTACCTGTTCTTCTTTCTCAAGATTGCTGAGGCTATTTGTGAGTGTTTTTGGTTCCATATAAATTTTTGAAGTATTTATTTCGATTTCTGTGAAGTCTGTCATTGACATTTTAATTGGGATTGCATTGAATCTATAGATTGCTTTGGTTAGTATAAACATTTTAATGATGTTAATTCTTCCCATCCATGAGCATGGTATAAGTTTCTATTTATTTGTATCTTCCCTAATTTCTTTCTTCAGTGTTCTGTAGTTTTTTGAATACAGGTCTCACCTCCTTGGTTAAGTTGATTCCTAAGGTCTTTATTTTTCTTGTTGCTATGGTAAATGGGATTTGCTTTCTAACTTCCACCTCTGATGGTTCATTATTGGTATACAAAAATGCTTTTGATTTCTGAATATTGACTTTATATCCAGCTATTTTGCTAAATTTGCTTATTAGGTCAAGTAAGTTTTTGGTGGAGTCTATCAGGTTTTGTATATACACTATCATATCATCTGCAAATAATGACAATTTGACTTCCTCCTTTCCAATGTGGATAACTTTGATTCATTTTCTTTTCTGATAGCTATGGCTAGCACTTCCAAAACAATGTTGAACAGAAGTGGAGAAAGTGGACAGCCTTGTCTCATTCCTGAACTTAGGGGAAAAGCTTTTAGTATTTGCCCATTGAGTATGATGTTGGCTTCAGGTTTCTCATAGATGGCCTTTATGATGTTGAGGTATGCTCCCTCTATTTCCATTTTGCTGAAGGTTTTTATCATAAATGGTTGCTGCACTTCATCAAATGCGTTTTCGGCATCTATTGATATGGTCATATGGTTTTTGTCTTTCATTTTGTTGATGTGGTGTATTACATTTATTGATTTGTGAAAGTCGTGGCATCCTTGCATCCCTGGGAGGAAACCCACTTGATCATGGTGCATGATCTTTTGAATGTATTGCTGGATCTGGTTGGCCAATATTTTGTTGAGAATCCTAACAACTATGTTCATCAGAGATATTGGCCTATAGTTTTCTTTCTTAGCTGTGTCTTGACCTGATTTTGGGATTAGAATAATATTGGCCTTGTAGAAAGAGTTTAGGAGTATTCCCTCTTGGATTTTTTGTAATAAGTTGAGAAGGATAGGAGTTAGTTCTTCTTTAAATGTTTTGTAGAATTCACCTGTGTAGCCATCTGGTCTGGGGCTCTTGTGTTTTGGGAGATTTTCGGTTACTTCTTCAATTTCACTAGTTGTTATTGGTCTATTCAGGCTTTCTGCTTCTTCTGGATTCAGTTTTGGGAGATTATACATTTCCAAAAATTTGGCCATTTCACCCAGGTTGTCATATTTCTTGTCATAGTTGTTTGTAGTAATTTCTTATAATCCTTTGTATTTCTGAAGTACCAGTTGTGATTTTTCCTCTGTTGTTTCCGATTCTGTTTATTTTGGGTTCTCTCTCTCTTTTTCTTGATGAGTCTGGTTAAGGGCTTGTCAATTTCATTTATTTTTTTCAAAGAACCAGCTCTTGGACTTATTGATTCTTCTAATTGTACTTTGAGTCTCTAACTTATTTAATTCTGCTCTGATCTTGATGATTTCCTTCCTTCTACTTGCTCTGGGCTTTGTTTGTTATTGTTCCTGCAGCTTATGGTTAGGTTGTTTGTATAAGCCTCTTCTATCCTTTTTAGGTAAGCCTGTATTGCTATGAATTTCCCTCTGAGGACTGCCTTTGCTGTGTTCCATAGGTTTTGGGCTGTTGTGTATTCATTGTCATTTGTTTCCAGAAACTTTTTTATTTCATCTTTGATCTCATTGTTAACCCATTCATTACTTAAAAGCTTGTTATTCAGTCTCCATGAGTTAGTGTGTTTTTGGTTTTTTTCCCTTGAGATTGGTTTCTAGTGTCAATCCATTGTGATCTGAGAAGATGCTTGGTATGATTTCAGTTTTCCTGTATTTGTAGAGGCTTGTCTTGTGACCTACCATGTGGTATATCTTTGAGAATGTTCCATGTGCATTTGAAAAAAATGTGTATTTTGCTTCTTTGTGGTGAAAGGTTTTGTATTTATCAGGTCCATTTCCTCTAGAGTGTTATTCAATGACACAATTTCCTTGGTGTTTTTTTGTTTGGAAAGTCTGTCCATTGTTGATAATGGGATATTAAAATCCCCTACTATTAGTGTGTTGCTGCCTATATACTTCTTGAAGCCCTCCAAGATTTTCCTTATATATTTTAGAGCTCCTGTGTTGGGCACATATATGTTTACCAGAGTTATATCTTCTTGATGGATTGTTCCCTTAAGTATCTGAAATGTCCTCTGTGTCTCTTTTTATGGTCTTCATTGTAAAACCTATTTTGTCTGAAATAAGTATTGCTACTCCAGACTTTTTTCATGTTCTTTCACTTGATATATATCTTTCCATCCCTTCACTTTCAATCTGTGTCGATCTTTTGTTCTGAGGTGTGTCTCTTGAAGACAGCATATATGTGGGCCATGTTTTCTTATCCATTCAGCTACCCTATGTCTTTTGATTAGTGCATTTAATCTGTTTATATTTAAGGTTATTATCAATTGATTACATTTAAAGTTATTATTGATTGATACTTATATATTACCATTTTCCCACTTTGTACCTGTGTTCCTCTCTGTCTCTCTCTGTTTCTTCATTTTTTGTTTAAAGCATTTCTTGCAATGCTGGTTTGGTAGAGTTGTATTCTTTTAGTCTTCTTTTGTCTAGGAAACTCCTTATTTCTCCTTCCATTTTGAATGAGAGCCTTGCCGGGTAGAATATTCATGGTTACAGTCCTTTGTTTCCCATTAGTTGGAATATTTTTTGCCATTCCCTTCTGGCTTGTATTGTTTTTGTTGAATAATCATTTGATAGCCTTATTGGAGCCCCCTTATTTGTTATTTGTTGTTTCTCTCTTGATGCTTTTAGGATTCTCTCTTTATTTTTGAAATTTGTCATTTTAATTATAATGTTTCTTGGAGTGGGTCTGTTTGGATTCATTCACATTGGGACCCTCGGTGCTTCCTGAACTTCAGTAATGTTTTCACTCATCATGTTAGGGAAGTTTTCTATCGTTACTTTTTTCAACAGGTTTTCCATTCCTTGTTTCTCTTCTTCTGGTATCCCTATGATATGGATATTATTGCCGTTCATGTTGTCCTGCAGCTCTCTTGAAACCTCTTCATTCTTGTTCAGCCTTTTTTCATTCTGTTGCACTGTCTTGGAATATTTTTCTACATTGTCCTCCAACTCACTGATCTAATCCTCTGCTTCCTCTAGCCTGCTGTTGATTCCTTCTACTGTATTCTTCAATTCAGAAATTGTATTCTTCATTTCCTCCTGGCTCTTACTGATAGTTTCTATGTCCTTTTTAATGCTGGTGTAGTTCTCAGTAAGTTCTTTGTAGCTTCCCTGGAATTCTTCACAGTTCCCCTTAAGTTGTTTGTAGTTTTCTTTGAGCTTTCAGGCAGAGCCCCTGAAAAGGCTCCATCCCTTCAGCTGCTGCCTCTAGTGGGGCCAGCCAGTGCTCTTGCATTTCTGCGATTCCTACCAGTCACGTTGTGATGCAGCGGCCTCTTCTGTTTGTGGTTATAGGACTTCTTTCCAGCTGGTGTTCTGTTGGTAATTCCAGCTGACTTTTTCTCCAAAAAAGTAATTCCAGATGCGACCTGGGAGGAGATTGGTGCAGCTCCACTTACTCTTCCGCCATCTTGCTGGAACATGTTTTTTAAATAATGGAGAATAAATAATTTTTAGAAATGAAAAAGGTTATCATCAAAATAAAAATTCAAAAATGAAGAAGCTAATATCAAAGAAACATCCAGAAAATAGAAAAAAAAAAAGGAGAAAAATATGAGAGAAATCACAAGATGTTTGGCATTTTAAAAAAGGAGAAAGAAAGGAAAAAGAGGGACTGGAATTCATTTTAAAAATCATGTGAGAAATAATACCAAAAGTATTAGCCAAGCAGTTCTTAATTGAAAAGCTCAGGGTATAAAGGATAATTAAATAAAAATGGCTTACCAATGCACATCATTATGAAATATCAGAACACAGAAATAATTAGACTTATAATATGGAGGAGTGATGATGTCCCAGAACCTGTTTTTCTACCAAAACAATGAAAATACTGCTAAAATAACTGAAACCAATCACTTTAGAACTCTTGGAATTAATCAAAACCAAAAAAAAAAAAAAAAAAAAAAATTGTTTGCCCAAAAGAAATGACAGGCATATCATTAAAGCAGTAGATTTTTGTGGCATTTCACCTAAGACTACTCCAACTGCACTCACTCTCCCCAGCTCAGTGTAGCCCTGTGGCAGAGCAGCCATGAAAAGCCAGCAGCCTCACAGCTAAAGGAAAACATTGCTATCTTTAAAAGCCTCATTGCTCAGCACAGTCAGTATTTTGTCCAAACTGGTAGCTTCCTAGAAAATCTGCATTTCCAAGTTTGTGTTGTCTTATAAACTCCTGAAATCTGAAGGTGGGCTTTCACCCACAAATCCTCTCATCAAAAAAGGTAGAAGACATAAAGGGAGAGTATTTAAGGAACTACTTTGACTGGTCACTGGCCTAGTACTAGACTGTACAGACCAAGTGACAACCCCTAGGAAGCCAAGAGTAGTAATTGCAGGTGGCTGGATTAGTCACGGATGATTTTGTAAGCTACATGAAGAACTTTTGTTTTGTTTACCAAAGTGTTCTCTTGAGTGCATATTCAATTACTATCAAGTAATAGGTTTGAATCACTATTATTTTTGTAAAAAGAAAAGCAAACATCTATAAATCTGGCACTTGTGATCATTATCTGAGACTTTGAGATAGGAGTTGGCAGAAGAAAAGCTTAAGGATTAGAAAATTGTATTTCAAACAGTAGTGAGGTAGTGCAGTGCACCCTATGATGTCCAAATTCCTGATCAAGGATGAAGGATGTGGGCTTCCATTTGCCGGGACTGCTGTGAGAAGACTTCCGCTCTGCTGAAGAAGCTGCTGCACCCAAGACTACGCTACCTTTCTGGGCAGCCTACATCCACAGGGAATCCAAGAGCAGTAGAGAAATACAAACCCTCATCCTACCTGGGCCAACCCTAAAGGGCAATCTTAGCCCTGACACACCTTGTTTCATTGGAACTGCATTCTCCCTCTGACCAATCCTGCTTCTCTTCCCTCATTTGCGCAAGTATCCATTGTGAAACCATCCCTAATTAATGGGATGCTGTAGGGATCTCTATCTCCCAGAACTAGGAGTTGAGTCTCCCCTCAATTTCTTCCACTTTATCAAGCTGCCTCATACATGAGTCCAGGCAAAGAGTTACTCCTTTTTATTTTTATTCTAGCATAAAAGAAAAGTTCTCCTAGAGTAAAACCTGCTTCCTGGTTTTCCATTACTTGGTATGATTTAATAAAATGAATATGTCTTTGCTTCTCTCAAGCCTTGGATAGAGGTTTAACATGTTCTCATAAAAATATAAAGAATTGGCTTATTATAGATTTACTATGTCTCTCTATCTTTATTATTTGTTTTTAGAGATTGGTGAGCCCAGTCATGATTACACACATTAACAAATCAGTTCCCAACTCCAACTCCTCTGGCAGATTTCTGAGCAACCTTGCTTGGAAACACCTGGTAAAACATATTTTTATTCAACTTTAGGCAATTCAAAAGCAGCTGAAAGTCACTTAAGTGGAAACCCAACTATGATGCTGTTTTTCAAATCAAAAGCAAGATCTCAGCTCCACAGGATGTGGCAGATTGCCAGGTGTTTAATATTCGAGGGGCAAGTACACTGTTGGGAGCTTCTTTACATAATTGACAAACCAAAACCCAAAGAACTGAGGTTAACAATTCGCTTCTCTTTGACCACAGAACTGGAATTGTGATATTTCTTTACTGCATATAAATCACCTTCATAGAGCCATTGGAAGGCTGTTTTCAGCCTCCAGAAGACCAGCAGCAGGCCTCTGGGTAGCAGAGCAATGTCAGAACAAGGTACAAGGTGGGTGTAGGGTCACTTTGGAGCCACCATCATTTTTCTTCTTTCTTGCTCCTGAATCTGCCAAATTATTCTGGCCCCAGTGCTGCATATCTGAATTTTGCACAGACAATAGTACAGACACGTGGTTTTCGCCACACAGTCTTTGATGAATTGGATCAGGACATCAAACATTAACATATCTCCAGATGTCACAAGAAGCTTTACAGAGACTTTGCAGTGTGTTTTGCCAACCATCTGGGCTATGAGACAGACATAGCAGACAGAGGATGTCACATGAGCTGACCAGCCTTTTCACAAATCACTATTGTCAGAGGGTAAGATGCCTCACTTCTTCCTGTGTGGGTGCCACAGGCACACCTGTGATCTTTTATTAGAGGAACAATAGAATAGGAAACCAATTCAAAAATGAATACAGACTACATGGAATTTCTCAAGGAAAGATTAAATTATAAGTTGTTTTGTAGTATTTTGCTTCCTTGACTTTGAAGGAAGTCAAGGAATTGTAAAGTGACATTCCTGAATGCATATGATATGCCAGTTGCCTTACATAATTTATAGGCCTTGTTTCGTTTTTCATAATACATTATGAGAGGATGAGGAAAATGAATCCCTACAAAGTTCATAACCTGCATAAGTTTACACAAATCATGAAGTGAAAATGTGAGGATCTAAACACAGGTTGCTACAGTGGCTTCAGAATGTATGACATTCCTACTGTTATACTCATCCCTACATGAGTTATGAGCCAAGCTCTAAGTAGAGGTTCAAATTTGTTCTTTAATGACTTACTTGTCTGCTGTTTTGTTTTTGGAGGTAGGGGGGCATGGAGTTTGGTTAATCTCATAAAACAGGTAAAAAATGTGTCCCATTCAGTTCACATTTTTACTGCCTTCTCAATGTTGAACTTCTTGGCAGAATCTTTTATTCATAAAATCAGCCATAGTATTTTCAAGATTTTATTTAACCAAAGTATAGCTGGGTACACTGAGATGTAACAGACACCAGACCTACCTCTTAATTGTCACCTGGCATAGGACACCACACAAAAATATTTGTCACATAAAGGGAAAGCTTCATGCACATTTTGGCCAGACTTTAACTTAAAGGGTTAATGGAGGGAGGGAAAGCATTCTAAGTAAAAGGTATATTAGTGACAATCATAACGTGTGCACAGGAATAAAAAATAATTCCAGATGACCAGGACAGAGTTTTTACAAAGTAAATTATATATATAAAAAAAAGATATTGTGATCATGGCGTACTGTTTCATAAAGGTTAAAACAGGAAGTCAGAAGGAGTTGTTGAAGGTAACAGAGATTTTTTCAATACTTCATCCCTCTTTGTACCCTCCCCTTTTTCAGGTAACCATGCAGAGTTCTGAACCTGCTGGGTATCTGGTGACTCTGTCTCTAGACTATGGTCCAACCATGTGATTTGCTTAGGCCAGTGGGATATTAGCATGTGTGATACAAATAGAAGCTTTAAATAGGCTCGCTCTTGGAGCTTGCTTTATTAAGCCTCAGTTCATGAATGCCCTGAGGTAGTTTGTTGGAGGATGAAGGTGTTTGAAGCAGGCCATCAGCCACAGTGGCTGCAGCCACATAGCCTGGATTAGCTGATAACCAGGCATCCCCAGCCAAGCAAGTCCAGCACAGTTTGGCACAGCCACCCAGCCAACCCCCAGATTTTCACATGACTCAAAGCTCTGTTGTTGGTTATACAGTAAATAATGAATACAATCAAAATAAGAAGTGTTGAGAGGAAACCAACTGTATGGGAAAACATAATTGCCAGTGATACCTCAGACAAGGGTTCGATCTCCAAAATATATAAAGAACTTATGCAACTCAACACCAGGGAGACAGACAGCCCAATTAAAATATGGGCAAAAGACCTGAACAGACAACTCACTGATGAAGACATACAAAGGGCCCAGAGGCATATGAAAGAATGCTCAACATCACTAGCCATCAGAGAGATGAAAATTAAAACCACAATAAGATACCACCTCACACCTGTCAGAATGGTAATCATCAATAAATCAACAAACAACAAGTGTCGGCAAGGATTTGGGGCAAAGGGAACCCTGGTGCACTGTTGGTGGGAATGTAGGCTGGTGCAGCCACTGTGGAAAACAGTATGGAGTTTTCTTTAAAAACTAAAAATGGAACTGCCTTTTGATCCAGCAATTCCACTACTAGGACTATACCTGAAGAATCCTGAAACACCAATTCATAAGAACCTATGCACACCTATGTTCATAGCAGCACTATTTACAATAGTTAAATGCTAGAAACAGCCTAAGTGCCCATCAGTGGATGATTGGATCAAAAAACTGGTACATTTACACAATGGAATGCTATATAGCAGAAAGAAAGAAGGAACTCCTACTTTTTGCAACAACATGGATGGAACTGGAGAGTATTATGCTTAGTGAAATAAATCAGTCAGTGAAAAACAAATACCATATGATCTCACCCATTACAGGACAATAATGAACAAAACTAACAACAAACAAAACAGAACCAGATATATGAATACAGTGAATA
>PVIW01016535.1:0-16392 GCA_004026585.1 Noctilio leporinus | reverse complement strand
GGCGCTGGCCTGCGAACCCAAAGGTCGCAGGTTCGATTCTCCAGCCAGGGCACATAATCAGGTTGCAAACCAGGTCTCCAGTCAGGTCTGTGGCTGGAGGCAGATGAAACGCAACCGTACATTGATGTCTCTCTCCCTCTCTGCCTCTCTCCCTTCCCCTCTTTCTAAAAATAATGAAATAAAATCTTTAAAAAAAAAAAAAAACTTCCATATCTGACCAACCTAGTTCTAATGGTACCCCTATCCCAGATCTCAGTTGCTGGAATACTGTTATCTATTAAGTACTGTAGTATGCATTTCTGAAACATACTCGTTTATGAAACATAAAGCCAACATGATTATCATTAAATAAGTCATTAACATAGTGAAATATCCACTTATTTTTCACACTTTTCTGGTAGTCATATACTTATTTTAAAATGCAGTTTCTTTGAATCAGTGTCAAAATATGTTCTATCCATTTAGACTGTTCCAGTCCTTTAAGTTTTCCTCAATCTACAGATTTTCCCAATCACTTCTCTCTATATTCTTTTTAGGAAGTGTTGGGTACATTTTGTGTGATATGCAAAGTAGATATGCTCTAAATGACTAAAAATATGTTTACCTTGACTATATTTAAAGCAACTGGATATGTAATAATTTGAGTTTGGCATCAGTGGGTTTTGGACTAACAACCCAAGCCTGCTGTGAAGAACTAAACAACATGGGGGCCATTTTAGGCTGATAGGGGCTATCTTTGGCCTATTTTTATAGAAGTCAGTACTTCCTTACCTACAGCAACAAAAATACTCCATTAATGAGAAAATGTGACAAATTGGACTTCATCAAAATTCCCAACTTCTTTTCTTTAAAATATAATATTAGGAGATTAAGAAGATGAGCCACACACTGAGAAAATGTATTTTCAAATCACACCTGATAAGTCTTGTATCAAGTATGTACAAAGAACTCTAATATCTCAGTAAGAAGGAACCAAACAAATCAATAAAAAGTGGGGAAAGATTTATACATATACTTTCCCAAATAGGTGTACATATGATAGTCATATAACTAGGAACTCAACATCTTTATCCATTATGTAAATACAAATAAAAACCACAATGAAATACCACTATACACCTATTAGAATGGCTAAAATTGAAAGAGTGACTATATCAAATGCTAGCAAGGATGTAGTAGATCACTGGAACACTTATATCTGGATGGTGAAAATATAATGGGGTATGCCACTTTCTAAAACAGCTTGTGAGTTTCTTAAAAATTTAAATATACACCTACCATGTGATGCAGCCATCTCACTTCCATTTCATATAAACCTTTAAAAATGCAAATAAATTTATCATGAGATAAAGTAAATCTGTGGTTTCTTGGAGATGGAAATAAAGAGGAGAAAGGAGGAAGGAAATACAAAGGTCTATGAGGAAGGTTGTAGAGATGATGGATATGCTCATTATCTTGATGGTAGTGATGGTTTTGCTGGCATATGCATATGTGAAAACTTATTGTACATTTTGGAAAGTTTTATGCCAATTATACTTCAATAAAGCTATTTTTAAATGTATTTTCTGCTGGAAAAAAATCTTTCCTGAGTTCCAAACCCCCATATCCTCATCTTTTTTGTATTCAATTTTATTTTATTATTTAATTTTTTACTGAGTTTTGGTGACATTGGTTTATGAAGTTATATAGGTTTCAGGTATACAATTCTATAATACATCATCTGTTTATTGTATTCTGTGTTCATCACACCAAGTCAAGTCTCCTTCCTTCACTGTTTATGCCCCCTCTACCCTCTTCTACCATCCACACACCCTTTCCCTCTTGTAATCACCACACTGTTGTCTGTGTCTATAAGGTTTTTTCTTTCATCCCTTGACCCTTTCAACCTTCATATTTAAGATGAAACTGACTCAGAAAGCTTAAGTAAGGCTTTCCAAAGTCACACAGGTACTCAGTAGCTCTCTCTAATTACCCAACTCACTCTCTTCACAAGCAGGTCCCAGAGAAATCCAACAAGGTCAAAATGGGTTCATGAGACAGGTTAGTTTAATGATGTTCTTCAGTTAGAGTGGCACTAGTGTCCCTGGTGGGGTTCTAGTCCACCTCCCCCTTCTGCTCTGTTGTCCCTACCTTTCACCAAGGGGAAGAAGCAATCCATCTCCATGCTGCTTCAGGAATGGGAGATGCAGAGAGCATTGCTTATACCAGACCCTCCTGTGGGGGACTCCATGTCCTGGTGCACACCAGCCACCACAGACTGCCATATCGTTTTGTTTATCTAGCAGAATCTAAACATGACAAGGATAATTAGAATTTTCTTTCTCTCCCTTCCTTCCCCAATTTGGCTCTACTTGCTTACCTCTGAATTTCAGAACATGGAAACTCTGGTTTCTAGTTGTTCAAGCCAAAATTCCTGGAGTCTTTCTTGACTGCCCTCTTTCCTTATATTTCACATCCTATCAGTTTGTGAAGTCTTGGTCACCGTAACTCAAAATTATGTCAGGATCACAAAGAAGGCAGGGATCATCTAGGGCTAGCTTACAGGCTGCCTTCCCTAGGCAGGGACTCTGTTGTGCTTGTCTGATTCCCTGGTGCCAAGCATAGCACCTGGAACATAGAAGAGTATCCATTAATATGTACTGGCTGACTGATTATTTACATCTCCTAGGATACTTGTGTTCTGAAGGATAGAGTTTGGAAAATATTCATTGAAGCATGTTTGTCTCCCATGCTAGGACAAGAGTTCCTTCGGAATAGTTTTCTTTCTTGTTCCAAACTGTATTCCTACCACCCAGTACAGTATCTAGCACTTAGTAGATTCTCAGTACATGAATAAATGAATAAAGTAATAATGAATCAATGAGTGATTGACTATATATATATATATATATATATATATATATATATATATATATAATTTATATATTCTATTTATATATATTTTAAACCTTTATTGAGATATAATTTACATAGCATAAAGTTTAGCCACTTGAAGTGTTCGATTAAAGATTTTTATTAAATCAAGTGAGTTGCATGATTATCACAGTCAAGTATTTGAAAATATCCATTATCTGAATAAGATTTCTTGTACCACTTCTAGTGAAACCCTGTTTTCATCTCCCACCCCAGGCAACCACTAATCTACTTTCTGCCTTTAATCATTTGCCTTTTCTCAAGCATTCATATTAATGAAATCATACCACATGGCTTTACTTGGCTAATTCTTGTTATAGCATGTATCAATAGGTTTTTTGTTTTTAGTTTATTTAATTTATTGTTGAATAATAATTCATCATATCGCTATATCACATTTGGTTTATTGTTTTTACAGGTTGATGGACATTTAAGTAGCTTTTCAGTTATGGAAATCTTAGGCTGAACATATATTTTTTCTCTCAGGTAGTGGAATTGCTGGGCATATGAAAATTTTCTTTGTACAATTGTAAGATATTGAATTGTCTTTTGGGTTTATGATTTTTTAAATTTAATTTTATTGTTGTATTACATCCATCCCCTTTTTGCTCCCCTCTGTCCCCCTCCCCACCCACCCATTCCTCCCCAAAGTCAATCCCACCTGTTGTCCATGTCCATGGTTCCTTTATATAGATTCTTGTCTAAACTTCTCCCCTTCCTTGCCTCTTCCTCCCCCCTACCCCCAATCTCCTTCCCCTGACCACTGAAGGTCTATTCAGGACAATAATGAACAAAACTAACAACAAGCAAAACAGAACCAAATATATGAATACAGTGAGTTTATGATTTTTTAAAACAAGTCCCTTATCAGGGACATGCTTGGCAAATATTTTCTCCTAGTCTGTAGCTATTCATTTTCTTAATTGTGTCTTTTAAAGTGAATGGGTATTTAATTTATTATTTCTTTCATGGATTGTGCTTTTGAAGAGGTTTTCTTATTAATTAATTTTGGTCTATGACCTGAGGTAAGGATATATATTTATTATTTTGTAGGTGGCTATACATTTGTCCTATCACCCTTTAAGTAGCTCTGATCCTTAGCACCTTTGATAAAAATCAATGACCACAAATATATGGACTTACTTGTGGCCTCTCAATTTTGTTATGGTTATCTATGTGTTTATAAAAAATTATATTGTCATGATTACTATCTCTTTAGAATAAGTTTTGAAAATAAATAAGTAAAAGTCCTCCAACTTGACTATTTTCCAAATCATTTCAGTTATCCTGAGTCTTTTGCATTTCAACATAAATTTAGAAATACCATGCCAATTGTTACAAGGAAAACAAAAGCCTGCTGAAAAAATTTTAGAGTTTGTGAGTTTTAAAAATATTTTATTCATTTCAAGAGAGATGGAAAGGGAGAATGAAAGACAAACATCAACGTGTGAGAGATGCATCAATTGGTTCCCTCCAACACCCCAACCTGGGACCCAGCTGCAACTTAGGCATGCCCTGTGATTAGGAATTGAACTGGCATCCTCTTTGTTCACAATCCAGTGCTCAATCCAATGAGCCATACTAGCCAGACCTGAAATTTTTATACGGATTGAGTTTAATCTATAGATCAATTTGGGTATTATGATATCTTAATATTACATCTATTGATCATGAACACAGTATATTTGTCACTTTCATTTTTAAGATTTTATTTATGTTAGATAGAGGGGAAGAAAGAAAGAGGGAGGGAGGGAAACATCAATGTGAGAGAGAAACTGATCAGTTGCTTCTTGTGTGTGCCCTGACCAGGGATCAAACACACAACCCAGACTTGTGCCCTGATCAAGGGTTAAACTAGTGACCTTTCACTTTGCAAGATGATGCCCAACCAATGGCCACACTGGTCATGGCTTTCCCTTTCTTTAGGTGTTCTTTAATTTCTCTTGGTAATCTTTTGTAGTTCTTAGTGTAGTGTCAATTTGCACTTTAGTAAATTTATTTCTAAGTATTTTTATTTTAATGATATTGTAAATGAAATGGTTTTCTTAATTTTTAGATTGTTCATTTCTAGTACATGGACATACAATTGATCTGCATTTACTGATATTGTATCCCCCTAGCTTAATTATTTTATTAGTCCTTAGGTTTTTCTCTATACACAATTGTATTGTCTATGAATAGTTTCATATATCCTTTGGAATTGTGTTAATAGTAACAATCAAAAATTCATGGTTGCAACCACTTCTGAATGATATGTAACCTTTATGTCCTTGAAAACATAACCCAATTATTTCTTAGAATTACTGGGGTTGTCTTATACATAGTCATGAATGGTGCTCCAGCGTACCTCACACTAACAACCCTGGTTAGACACTAGGAAGCCACAAGAAGGCAGTTGCTGTGGCCAGTCTTTTCTGTGAATGTTGATATCTAGGACAAGAGTGGAGATCATACACACTTATGGAATGAGCTGCCCCATAGCAACTCCTCCCAGCATGGTGTACAGGCACCTTCCAGATGGATTTGGGTCCCTGGGCACCAGATCAATGCAGGGAATTGGGGGCAGAACAAGAATGAGAGCTGTCTAGGATCCAAGATGGCAGAGGAGTAAGGGGAAGCTACACTAACTTCCTCCCAGGACCAATGTGGAATTACAACCTAATTGTTGAGAAATCTGGAATAACCAACTGAACACTAGCTGGAGAGAAGCCTTATAACCACAGAGAGAACAATGGAGGCTGCTTCATCACAACATGACTGGTAGGAAGTATGGGGACATGAGAGGGCTGGCTGTCTGGATTCCCATGGGTGGCAGCTGAAGGGACAGAGAAACACCTCAGAAGCTGGGGTTTCCCTTTAGAAGGGTGGGATTTAAACCCTAAATAGACTTCCCAGCCTACGGCAACAGAGTCAAAAGTAAAAGAGCATTCAGCTGTAAAAAGCAAAAAGCTGTAGGATTTTTCTAATATGAGAGAAACAGCTGGAGACACAGAGAGTTCTTAAAGGGATCACACATGAAAATATATTGGCACCCACTAACCCTGTACTCCAGGAGAGGGAGAACAGAGTGGACTAAAAATGCTTTAGCAAAGTTTGGATTGGTGGCTTTGAGGAGAAAACTGAGGGCGCAGCCAACAGGGTTGAAGTGCTGACTCATCCCCCATACTGCAGGCAGAACACTCCCCACCAAGTGGCCTCAGCCATAGGGAAAGCAATAGCCCCACCCACAAGAATTAATCTGCACCACCTGGTGGTGCCTAAACTTGAGGATTGAGCACAGATTGATTGAATTAACAACTGAATCTGCCCTACCAACAGTGCCTGAAACCGACAGCTGATCACAGATTAACTGGATTAATAATTGAAGGAAACAAAGGCAGTAAATCTCTGGTAGTCTCCAACAGGATGACTAGGCCCAGACTGGGACATGAGATGACATCACCAGGGGCGGATCCAGGAACTAAAAAAGAGCACCTCTACACCACAGAATATCACAACCTGAAGACAGAGAATCAAAGTAAACCAACCTAAGAAGTTGGTTGAAACAAACAAGAAGAGTCACATAAAATGGGGAGACAAAGAAACAATCCCCCATCAAAAGGAAAGAACCAGCCCTGGCTGGTGTGACTCAGTGGATTGAGCACCAACCTGCAAACCCAAGTGTCCCTGGTTCAATTCCCAGCCATGGAATATACCCTGGTTGCAAGCCAGGTTCCCAGCCTGGTCCCCAGCTGAAATGCAACAATACATTGATTTCTCTCTCCCTTTCTTTCTCTCTCTCTTCCCCTCTCTCTAAAAATAATGAATAAAATCTTTAAAGAAGAAGAAGAAAAAAAGGACCATGGACATGGACAACAGGTGGGATTGACTTTGGGGGGAATGGGTGGGTGGGGAGGGGGACAGAGGGGAGCAAAAAGGGGATGGATGTAATACAACAACAATAAAATTAAAAAAAAAAAAAAGGAAAGGATGAATCCCAAGAAAGTGTGCTAAATGAAATAGAGGCAAGCCAACTATCAGACATGGAATTCAAAAGAATGATGACAGAGAAGGTCAATGAGCTCAGCAAGCTCAAAGAAAACTACAAACAACTCCAGGGGAACTACAAAGAACTTCAGAGAAGCTACAAGGAACTTGCTGAGAACAGCACCAGCATTAAAACGAACATAGCAACTATCAATAAAAGCCAGGAGGAAATGAAGAGTACAATTTCCAAGTTGAAGAACACAATAGAAGGAATCAAAAGCAGGCTAGAGGAAGCAGAGGATCAGATCAGCAACCTTGAGGTCAATATAGATAAAAATTCCCAGAAAGTTCAACAAAATGAAAAATGACAAAAAGAATCAAGGGGTTTTGGGAGAGCTGCAGGACAACATGAAACATAATAATATCCATATCATAGGGATACCAGAAGGAGAAGAGGAGCAAGGGATAGAAAAGCTGTTTGAAAAGTAATGACAGAAAACTTCCCTAACTTGAGGAGACAAAAGGTCACACAAGTGCAGGAAGCACAGAAGGTCCCAATGAAGATGAACCCAAACAGGCCCACTCCATGGCACATCCTAATTAATATGCCAAATTTCAAAGACAAAGAGAGGATCCTAAAGGCAGCAAGAGATAAACAGCTAATAATATACAAGGGGTTACAATAAGGTTATCAGCTGATTTCTCAACATAAACACTGCAAGCCAGAAGGGAAAGGCAAAAAATATTCTAAACAATGAAGAACAAAGGCCTACAGCCAAGACTACGTTACCTAGCAAGGCTCTCACTCAAAATGGAAGATGAAATAAGGAGTTTCCCAGACAAAAGAAGGCTACATCTCCACCAAACCAGCATTGCAAAAGATGTGAAAGGATCTTCTGTAAGAATATGAAGAAACAGAGAGAGACAGACAAGAACACAGGTACAAAGGAGGGAAAATGACAATGAATAAGTACCTATCAATAATAATCTTAAAGTCCTGGCTGGTGGCACAGTGGATAAGGCACTGGCCTGCAGCCCCAAAGGTCACTGGCTCAATTCCCCAGCCAGGGCTCATAACCAGGTTGCAATCTAGGTCTCCAGCCAGATCCATAGCTGCAGGCAGGTGAAAGGCAACCATACGTTGATGTCTCTCTCCCTTTCTGCCTCTCTCTAAAAATAATAAACATTTTAAAAATTCTTTTAAAAATTAAAAAAAAAATAATCTTAAATTTAAATGGATTAAATGCACCAATCAAAATACACAGGGTAGCTGAATGGATAACAACGAACTTTAACTTATGAATGCTTTAAGACAATCTTGTAGTAATATATCTTACTAAATAATCTGTAGGTTTGTATTTTTGTTGTATCCCATTACTGTAGGTTAAGTTTTCTTTGATTGGAATTATTTTCTAAATTGGGAAAATCAAGTTACTTGCAATAACTTAGAAAAATCTAGTGCAGATAAAGAAAGAAAAGAAAATGTGAGTGTATATTACAAAGAATACATGCTATCTTATTCACTGTTCAAAATGTGTGCTTGTTTGTGGGTGTATAATACATAGATTTTATTAGCAATTTATGTTTTGAATATCAACCAACTGGTGCTTGATGTGTTGAGAAATTAGTCTTTAGGTTAGAAAAAATGCTGAGAATGAAGAATAATTTGGGACAGAAGTTACCAACTACTAAAATATATGATTCAGGTACATAGGCTATATATATATAGCCTATTAGGATTTAAATTAGATGAGATTCCTTTCAAACAGATAGTGGGAATAGACATTTCTAACAATGAAGGCCCCCAAACTGGTGATGCTTGGTAAAATGTATTAATGCTATAGTAAACATTATTCAAATGTGAACATACCTAATCTCTGCCTTAACAGACTTAAATAGTTCAGTGGTTAGTTTAGGACCACATAGGAAGTCAACCACAAGCTCAAAAAATAGCTAGAATACCATTCTAAAATTATTTAAATCCTAGGGTTTTTGTTTTTGTTTTTTTTTGTTTTTTTTAACCTGAAACTATTAGATATCATAGTTCCTATTCTGTGGGGACCTGATGCACACTGCAGGTGCCATTATTTCTGACAGCATCAACTGGTGAAACACATGTAAAGGAGAAACAGAGGGTACTGAAGAAAATGGAACCTCTGCAAGGCAAAAACAAAAACAAAACAAACAAATAAACAAAAAATCCATGTGCTATCTAAGATGGAAAATTCCAAAATAAATAAGTTGTAGTTACAGTAGCTTAAAATAAAGTTGAGCTGTATTATTGAAGGGGATGAGATCTGACTGAGAAACCAAATTCATTTTTTACTATGGGTTTGGTACTGTCTCTTAGGACTGCTTTTAGGAAAAGTGAGTTCTGCAATACACCATTTCCATGATACGTATAGTTCACGAAAATAGCATTCCAGAGTAAAATAAGTTTTAAAGAAAAAAGGAAAAGGAAAATGCTTAAGTTACCACAATATATTTAAAATATTATCATTTAACATGTAATAATTATAGAAGCTATTGACATACATTAAATTCTTTTGTATTAATTCTTTAAGATCCATTATATACTTTATAGTATATCACTATTTAAACTAGGCACATTTTAAGTGGCTACCATATTGAACACTGAAGATTTAAATAATTAAGTAGATTAAATCTTTTGGGAATGAAAATTGAGTTTGTTTATTTATATATATTTTTAGCTCAGGAGAAGTCTGCCTATAACCAAGCAAATGTAGGTAGGACTTGGGAAAGATAATTATGAGATGAGTTTTTTTTCTTAGGGGCAAGAAATGAAAGAAACTAGATAAAAATATTTCTAATAGAAAATTTTGAAGGTAATTACTTAAATAATGCTATTTGACACGGTCACAGGAGTAGAACTATTTTTTCTAGTGCAATATTTGTAAAAATATGTATGTGTGTAAATGTATTTGTGTTGTGCATGTACAGTATTTGATAATATTGCAATTGGTAGTACTTAAAAGTAATTTTTAAACAAATGAATTAACCCTAAACATTTTGTAATAATGAAAAGAAAACTTTGTATTAATGTGATTTGAGAGGCTGACAGAAGCCAGCAATTAAAGGTTGATTGTCTAGATGTGAAAAAACACAGAAGAAGTACACATTGGTAGTTATAGACATAAGGGTGTTAAGAATAATAAAGGAAATGGGGAAGTTATAGAAGTTACATGCATTACACATGGACATGAACTAAGTGGAGAATTGACAGAGGGAAAGGGGGATACCAGGTGGAGAGGGGCAAAGGGGGAAAAATTGAGACTATATATATATATATATATATATATATATATATATATAAACAAATTCACAACTTAGTATTGAAAAAATAAGCAAACAACCAGAATAGGAACAGAGTATTAGGTATGGAGATCATTTGGAGGGTTAAAAGCTGGGAAGCGGAAGGGACAGAACAGGGGAAATGGTGCAGTTTTAAGAAATGTAATTGGGAAGGCTAAGAATGGAGGCAGCAAGCAAAGCAACAGAGACCTAAGTTGTACAACTATAACAAACTGAATTCAGTCACCAACCTGAGTGAGTTTGAAAGGGGGTTCTCCCCAGAGCCCCCAGGACAAAGTTGAAAACCAAGATGGTGGAGGAGTAAGTGGAGCTACACCAATCTCCTCCCAACACCAAACTGGAATTACAAATTAATTAGGGAGAAATCATCCAGAATAACCAACAGAACACCAACTGGAGAGAAGCCTTATTACCACAGACAGAACAGAAGAGCCTATTCATTACAACATGACCGGTAGGAAGTGGGGAGACATAAGAGGGCTGGCAGGACTCACACAGGCAGCAGCTGAAGGGACAGAGTAACATCTCAGCAGCCGGGGGTTCCACCTGAGAAGGATGGGATCTAAACCCCCAACTGGGCTTCCCAGCCTACAGCAACACAGCTAAGAGTAAAACAGCACCCAGCTGTGAAGAGCAAAAAGCCGCCAGGTTTAGCCGGCTTGACAGAGACCATGCATGAAAATATAGCAGCACCCACCTACCCTGGGCTCCATCAGAGAAAGGGCAGAGTGGACTAGAGAAGTTTGGGGAAAGTTTGAGTCAGTGGCATTAGGGGGAGAGTTGAGAGAGCAGCCTGTGAGTCCAGTGCTGACTCATCCCCCCATACAGGCAGCAGACCACTCTTCTTCAAAGGGTGGGAGCCTCAGGGGAAGCCACAGCCCTGCACATTGGAATTAATCCATGCCACCCAGCAGTGCCTAAATCTGACCTCAGATCACAGGTTGATTGGATTAACACTAAATTCATCTGCCCCACCCAGAGGTGCCTAAAATTGACCACTGATCACAGGCTGATTGGATTAAAAACTAAAGGCGCCAAAGACAGAGGCTCTCTGGTAGTCTCCAACTGGCTGACTAGGCCCAGACTGGGAGATGAGCTAATGTCACCAAGCACAGATCCAATAAGTTAAAAGAGTGCACCACTGCTACACCACAGAAGGTCACATCACTAAGACAGTAAGTCAAAGCAGACCAATTCAAGAAGCAGAAACACACAAAGCCACCTAAAATGAAGAGACAAAGAAATAAACACTCAGCAAATGGAAATGAGAAATCCCCAGGAAGAGTGCAAAATGAAACAGGGGCAAGCACCCTATCAGACGTGGAATTCAAAATAATGATGATAGAGAAGCTCAATGAGCTCAGTGAGTTCAAAGGAAACTACAAAGAACTCCAAGGGAACTAAAAAAACACTCCAGGAAAGCTACAAGGAACTTACTGAGAACTACACCAGCTTTAAAAACGACATAGAAACCATCAATAAGAGCCAGAAGGAAATGAAGAATACCATTTCTGAATTGAAGAACACAGCAGAAGGAATCAAAAGCAGGCTAGAGAAAGCAGAGGATTGGATCATTCAGCTGGAGGTCAGTGTAGAAAAAAAATTCCTAAGCAGTGCAACAAAATGAAAAAAGACTGAAAAGGAATGAAGAGGTTTTAAGAGAGCTGCAGGACAACATGAAAAGTAATAACACCCATATCATAGGGATACCAGAAGGAGAAGAGGAGGAGCAAGGGATAGAAACCGTGTTTTAAAAAGTAATGACAGAAAACTTCCCTAACTTGAGGAGAGAAAATGTCATGCAAACGCAGGTAAGTACAGAGGGTCCTAAGGAAGATGAACCCAAACAGGCCCACTACAAGACATATCATCATGAAAATGGCAATTTTCAAAGACAAGGAGAAAATCCTAAAAGCAGCAAGAAAGAAACAGATGATAACATACAAGGGGGCTCCCATAAGGTTAGCAGCTGATTTCTCTACAGAAACACAACAAGCCAGAAGGAAATGGCAAAAAAAATATTTCAAGCAATGAAAAACAAAGGCCTGCAACTAAGAATACTCTACCCAGCAAGGCTGTCATTCAAAATGGAAGGTGAAATAAGGAGCTTCCCAGACAAACGAAGTCTAAAAGAATACATCTCCACCAAACCAGGATTGCAAGAGATAATAAAGGATCTGCTTTAAGAAGATGAAGAAACAGAGACAGACAGGAACACAGGTACAAAGGTAAATGGATTAAATGCACCAATCAAAAGACATAGGGCAGCTGAATGGATAAGAACCAACTTTAACTTGTGAATGCTTTAAAGTGATCTTGTTATAAATAGATTATACTAAATAAGGTATAATTTTGTATATTTCTTGTATCTGCATTACTGCAGGTTAAGTTTTCTTAGATTGCAATCATTTCACAATATGGGAAAATCTGGTTACTTGCAATAACTCAGGAAAATGGAATGCAGTTAAGGAAGAAGAAAATAAGAAAATGTGGATGTATATTACATAAAAGACAGGCTGTCTTTCTTATTCACTGTTATAAAATATGTGCTTATTTGTGGGTGTGTAATATATAGATTTTGTTAGCAATTTATGTTTTAAATAGCAACCAACTGGTCATGAGTGTGTTGTGAAATCAGCCAATCTTTAGGTTAGAAAAGATGCTGAGAATGAAGAACAATTTGGATGGAATTTGCAGAGTACTAAACTATATGATTCATGTACATAGACAATATATATATTCTCATATTAGCATGTAAATTAGAAGAGGTTCCTTTCAACTAAATCATGGAAATATACATTTCCATTTATGAAGGCCTGCAAACTGGGGATACTTGGGGAATGGAATTAATGCTATAGTAAACTTTATTATTATTATTATTATTTTAATTTTATTGTTGTTGTATTACATCCATCCCCTTTTTACTCCCCTCTGTCCCCCTCCCCATCCACCCATTCCTCACAAAGTCAATCCCACCTGTTGTCTATGTCCATGGTTCCATTATACTACGTTCTTGTCTAAGCTGCTCCCCTTTCTTGCCTCTGCCTCCCCCCTCTCCCCTCCCCCCAACCCCTTTTCCCCTGACCACCGAAGGCCTATTCCTTGTATTCATATACTTGGTTCTGTTTTGCTTGTTGCTAGTTTTGCTCATTATTGTCCCATAATGGGTGAGATCATATGATATTTGTCCTTCACTGATTGGCTTATTTCACTAAGCATAATACTCTCCAGTTCCATCCATGTTGTTGCAAAGGGTACAAGTTCCTTCTTTCGTTCTGCTATATAGAATTCCATTGTGTAAATGTACCAAAGTTTTTTGATCCAATCATCCACTGATGGGCACTTAGGCTGTTTCCAGCACTTGGCTATTGTAAATAGTGCCGCTATGAACATAGGTATGCATAGGTTCTTATGAATTGGTGTTTCAGGATACTTTGGGTATAGACCAAGTAGTGGAATTGCTGGATCAAAAGGCAGTTCCATTTTTAGTTTTTTAAGGAAACCCCATACTGTTTTCCACAGTGGCTGCACCAGCCTACATTCCCACCAACAGTGTATGAGGGTTCCCTTTGCCCCACATCCTCACCAACACTTGTTGTTTGTTGATTTGCTGATGATTGCCATTCTGACAGATGTGAGGTGGTACCTTATTGTGGTTTTAATTTGCATCTTTCTGATGACTAGTGATGTTGAGCATTCTTTCATATGCCTCTGGGCCCTTTGTATATCTTCCTCAGTGAGTTTTCTGTTCAGGTCCTTTGCCCATTTGTTAATTGGGCTGTCTGTCTCCCTGGTGTTGAGTCGCATTAGTTCTTTATATATTTTGGAGATCAGACCCTTGTCTGAGGTATCATTGGCAATTATGTTTTCCCATACAGTTGGTTCCCTTTGAATTTTGCTGATATTTTCTTTAGCTGGACAGAAACTTTTCAATTTGATATAGTCCCATTTGTTGATTTGTTCTTTGATTTCCTTTGCCCTTGGTGAAGTATCAGTAAACATATTTTTGCGTAGGATATCCAAAAGTTTACTGCTTATATTTTTCTCCAGGACCTTTATGGTGGCACTGCCTATGTTTAAATCCTTTATCCATCTTGAGTTTATTTTGGTGTATGGTGTAAGTTGGTGGTCTAGTTTATCTTTTTACATGTTGCTGTCCAGTCCTCCCAACACCATTTGTTGAAGAGACTGTTGTTATTTCATTTGATGTTCCTTCCCCCTTTGTCAAATATGAGTTGACCATAGAGTCCTGGGTTAATTTCTGGGCTCTCTATTCCGTTCCATTGATCTATATGTCGATTCTTACGCCAGTACCAGGCTGTTTTGATGACAGTAGCCTTGTAGTATTGTTTGAAGTCTGGGATTGTGATTCCTCCTACCTTGTTCTTCTTTCTCAAGATTGTGGTGGCTATTCATGGGCATTTTTGGCTCCATATAAATTTTTGAAGTATTTTTTCTAATTCTGTGAAGTCTGTCATTGGTATTTTAATTGGTATTGCATTGAATATGTAGATTGCTTTGGGTAGTATGGTCATTTTAAGATGTTAATTCTTCCCATCCACAAACATGGTATATGCTTCCACTTATTTGTGTCTTCCTTGATTTCTTTCTTCATTGTTCTGTAGTTCTCTGAGTACAGGTCTTTTACCTCCTTAGTTAAGTTGACTTCCAGGTACTTTATTTTTCTTGTTGCTATGGTAAATGGGATTTGTTTTTTTTGTTTTTTTTTTTTTTTTTTTTTTTTTTTTTTTTTTTTTTTTTTTTTTTTTTTTTTTTTTTTTTTTTTTTTTTTTTTTTTTTTTTTTTTTTATTTGGTTTTTTTTTTTTTTTTTTTTTTTTTTTTTTTTTTTTTTGGTTTCTATTTCTGTTGTTTCATTATTGATATACAAAAATGCTTTTGATTTCTGGATATTGACTTTATACCCAGCTATTTTGCTAAATTTGCTTATTAGGTCAAGTAAGTTTTTGGTGGAGCCCATCGGGTTTTGTATGTACACTATCATATCATCTGCAAATAATGACAGTTTGACTTCCTCCTTTCCAATTTGGATACCTTTGATTCCTTTTTCTTCTCTAATGGCTATAGCTAGAACTTCCAAGACAATGTTGAATAGAAGTGGAGAAAGTGGGCAGCCTTGTCTCGTTCCTGAGAACGAGCGGGAAAGCTTTCAGTTTTTGTCCATTAAGTATGATGTTGGCTTCAGGTTTCTCATAGATGGCCTTTATGATGTTGAGGTATGCTCCCTCTATTCCCATTTTGCTGAGGGTTTTGATCACAAATGGTTGCTGCACTTTATCAAATGCTATTTCAGCATCTATTGATATGTTCATATGGTTTTTATCTTTCAATTTGTTGATGTGGTGTATTACATTTATTGATTTACAAATGTTGTACCATCCTTGCATCCCTGTGATGAAGCCCACTTGATCATGGTGTATGATCTTTGTAATATACTGCTGAATCCGATTGGCCAATATTTTGTTGAGAATTTTAGCATCTATGTTCATCAGAGATATTGGCCTGTAGCTTTCTTTCTTAGTTGGATCTTGCCCTGGTTTGGGGATTAGAATAATATTGGCCTCATAGAAAGAGGTTGGGAGTTTCCCTCTTCCTGAATTATTTGGTATAGTTTGAGGACGATAGGAGTTATTTCTTCTTTAAATGTTTGGTAAAATTCACCTGTGTAGCCATCTGGTCCAGGGCTTTTGTGCTTTGGGAGATTTTGGATGACTTCTTTAATTTCACTAGTTGTTATTGGCCTATTCAGGCTCTCTGCTTCTTCTGGGTTCAGTTTTGGTAGATTATACCTTTCCAGAAATGTGTCCATTTCATCCAGGTTGTCATATTTTTTGTCATAGAGTTGTTTATAGTAATTTCTTACAATCTTTTGTATTTCCGAGGTATCAGTTGTGATTTCCCCTCTTTCAGTTCTGATTCTGTTTATTTGGGTCCTCTCTCTCTTTTTCTTGATGAGTCTGGGTAAGGGCTTGTCAATTTTGTTTATTTTTTCAAAGAACCAGCTCCTGGACCTGTTGATTCTTCGAATTGTAGTTTGAATCTCTGAGTTATTTAGTTCTGCTCTGATCTTGATGATTTCCTTCCTTCTACTTGCTCTGGGCTTTGTTTGTTGTTGCTCCTCTAGTTCTTGCAGCTTTGTGGTTAGGTCATTTTTATAAACT
>PVIW01016534.1:0-16559 GCA_004026585.1 Noctilio leporinus | reverse complement strand
ACAGGACTTTTCTTTGTTCTGCTTATTTGCAGAGAGGCTGCAGGACATACTCTGTAAGTCCGGGTGGCGGGTCTCCCGGGTCCTGAGGCGCCTGCAAGAGGCGAGTCGGTGACTCCTCCCGTGTCCCCACAGGCCGGGCAAAGGACCGGTACCGATCACGTGAGTGCCGGGACCACCTCCCTTGGCAGACGTTTCCAGCCCCTTTCCACACTCCTGACAGCCAGGGGCAGGAGGGAGAAGGGCGGCGCGGGGCGGGGCTGGCGGGAAGTCCTGGGGGGAAGGGCTGCGGGCTCCCCCCACAGGGGCGCTGCGACGCGGGCGCCCGGGCAGCGGGTGAGGGGGTGGGGGTGGGAGGGCGGGGGAGGTGGATCCACGTGTGAAACCCTCGCCCCTGGTTGCAGGTGGGGACCCGTCTGAGGACTATGCAGGTGGGTGAGCCCGGTGCTCCCTGGTGTCCTGGCTCCCGTGTGCGAAGCCTTTAGTCCCTTCCCTGCTGGGTGACAACAACCACTCCAGCTCACAGGCGCCTTTCGGGGGTGCGGCACCCCCTTTTCTGGAGGCTCAGAGAGGACCTTGCGGCTACCGTGTCCCCTCACCCTGCTGACACCCATGCCCACCCCGGGGCAAAGCCAGGCCTTGCCACCCATGGCCCCAGGGTGATGGAGGGAAGCCCAGCGTGGGCGGGGTGCACACCTGATCCCCAGAGCTGTGGGGGGAGGAAACCGGACCTTGGAAGGGGCTGAGGGAAGGACAGAGAAGGGGCTCCGTGAGGACAGGGTGTGGGGACACCAGGAATAATGGCCTTTCCTCGTCTGTGTCTCCCTTTCAGAGTGGAAGATGGTCCTCTTCCAGCCTGGTGAGTGGGTCACTCTGTGCTCCCCAGGACCCCCAGGGGCCCTGCCCCCTCTCTCCACCCCAGCTCTTGACTGGGGCAGTTCTGGGTGGGTGACTCGAGGTGCCAGCGTGAAGGTGTGCCCACCTGTGCGGACAGCCCGGGGACAATGGCTGTCCTGGGCCCCCCAGGTCTCTGTGGGAGGAGGAGGCGGGAGGGGTGGGCTGGTGGGCGGGGCTGCGGGACAGCCAGGTGTGAGCTGACCAAGTGCTGCCCCTCCTGCCACTGTGTCCTGGAGTCAGGCCACGTGTCCTGGTCATTCCTGCTCCCTGAGGGCTGAGCCACAGACTAAATGAGCTGGTGAATGTGCCTAAGTTGACACAGCCGCAGGAAAGAGGTGGTGTGTTTAAAAGGGGTGTTTGTCTGCCGGTAGTGACTGGGGAGGAGAAGACCTGAAAACACAGGGGGCAACCCCAGAACGTAACAGACTGTAGTGCAGGGTGACTCATTGGCGGATGTGAAGGGTTGGAGTGAACAGAGGCCCTGCTGACCTACCCGGATGACTGGCTGCTGACAGACCGGGCACAGCGCTTTTTCACAGTAGAACTCTGGCTCTAATGACTGACAGCAAAAGGGACAAAGAAGGCAGTGTAAACAGGTCATACCTCTGGTGGCCCTGTGACAGATTCTCCTTTATAAAGGAGACTGTCCTCAGCTTTGTGTTGACCTCGGTGGTCATGTCATTCTAGCTGTGACTAACAACAATGCTCCTGTTATACTTTAAGGGACACACACAGTCGTCACCTAGAGACTTTGGTGTGCTTGCTAAGGACAGAGGGCTGGGTCAAAGGTCACAGCATGGAAAGGTGACAGAATACATGACACAGAGATGGAGTTGGATATGGTCACAGCCACGGGTGAGGTGGCATTAAAGGAAAACAACAAGGATGTGTGGTGCCCCAGACTCACAACAGTGGGAGCCGTGACTGGTCATAGGCCAAGGGCAGAGGGACAGGGAGAGGCCTGGATCCCAGGAAGGCTGGGGCTCAGGGCAAGGCAACCTGAGGGGACAGCAGCCTTGTGGGAGCACCTCCAAAGGGCCGTGGGGACATCAGCGCTGTCCCTCCTTTCCCTTCTCCTTCAAGTCTTCAGCTGGCGCCTCCCTGGTACAAACCCAGCAGGTGACCAGACCCAGGAAGCCCAGGGATGCTGACCACGGTGGACTGACTCCTGGGCCTGAGAGGGTGGGGACAGGCGGGGAGAGGACCCCGGAGCACATGCAGCCCCCAGCATGGCCCCAAGCACAGAGGAGACATGCTGTCTATTATCACACCAGGCACCACCTGCGTGCCAGCCTGGACTGCAGATACCTCTCACTTTGTGTTACTCCTCCCTAGAGATAGTATTTTCACCCCACTTTATAGACAGGAAGTGGAGACTCAGGGTTCAGTAGCTGGTGTCTGTGGAAAAGGAGACTGTGCAGAAAGGGACGTCGTGCAGCTCGGGGTAGAGCAGGGGTGGCACTGAAATCCCTGTGACTGGACAGCACAGGTGGGCACAGAAAAATTTGGGAGGGAAACATAAAAGGTAGAAGGAAGGTGTCAGCTACAGATGGCAGGAGGTCCTCCCTGCACACAAGAGCTCTGTGAAGTCTATTGGCATTGCTGAGGGTCACATCCAGGGTGGGCTGGGGACCCCAGACCTGGACTCAGGCCTCCTGGTCAAACCCTTGTCCTGAAGCCTGGGGCTCAAAGGTCTGGAAACCAAGGCTCATGCCCACCCATCCCAAACCTCCTCAGCGGATGTCTTTCTGGATCCAAACACTGCGCACCCGACCCTGCTGGTTTCTGAGGACCTGCGGAGCCTGCGAAGACAAGACACACAGCAGAACCTGCCTGACAGGCCAGAGAGATTTGACTGGCCCTACTGTGTGCTGGGCCGTGAGAGCTTCACGTCAGGGAGACATTTCTGGGAGGTGAACGTGGGGGACAGGGAAGATTGGTGTATTGGTGTGTGTAGGGAGGACGTGCAGAGGAAGGGCTGGGTTAAAATGACACCTGAGAATGGATTCTGGACAGTGGAGATGTCTTCCTGGAATAACTACTGGGCTCTCACAAACTTTGAAACAAAACTGAGAAATGTCAACCCTCCTGAAAGAGTGGGGGTTTTCCTGGACTATGACACAGGGGAGGTCTCATTCTACAATGCCACCTATGGGTCCCATATCTTCACCTTCCCACACACCTGCTTCTCTGGGCCTCTAAAGCCTGTTTTCAAGATTGTGGCAACAGCACCCACTCCCTTGAGCATTTGCCCAGCCCCAAAAGAAGTGCCTGACCCAGGGCCTCACCCTTCCCTGGAAACCCCAGAGGCCATGGGTTTGGCTTGTGGAAATGGGGACCTTCCAGCTGAAGAAACGTGTTTGCTTGTAGCTGCCCAGCCTGGAAATGAGGGTGCCCTTAACAGGAAAAAACATCAGCAGGAGAATCCTTACTAAAACCACTAAGTGAAGCACTGCACCAGTATTCGTTCAATTTTCCCATATGACAGATACAGAGACAAAGGAGCAGAAGGTACATTAACTTTCCAAATGTGACTGAGCTGGATTTGAACAACAGCTACCATTTATAGATCACTGATAATACACTGGGTGCTGAGCTAAGTGTTTGAGTTGAACATGACTCATCCTCACAACAGTTCTGTGAGGATGCCTCCCTTTGAAAGTGGGGAGACTGAGGTAGGGCCAAGTTCACTGACATATAATTCATACAGAATTATAGGTCTCTGACCTATGATCCCTCCCTCTGCCTCTAGTCTGTTCCATTGCAGCTGATTGTTCAATTGTTCAGATGGGCAGATTCACTGGCAGGACTGAGGATGGCTCCAAGGGCAAAGGTCAGTGTAGGTGACTTTGAAGAACATACCCCACTTGGATGCTTCAAGGTCAAATGTCAGAGCCATGGTCCACCGCTTCACTGACGGGCTCTGCAGGATGACTGTGTCCAGAGGATGAATTCACAGTGATGACTGAGAAGAAACAAGCCTCCTACTTCATACCTACAGGTCCTCTGTACAGCAGGCATTTGGGAGGGAGGGAGGCAGGTGAACTTCTGTGGAATTTTTATCAACTGGTAGAATCCATCTCCAGGAAAGGGACATGGGGTGCTGATCACTCATTTCAGTCCCTGCAGGTTCCTGTCAACTGTGGGTTTGGGGAAAGGCCTCCCATCCTCCTCGTCCCTGGGATTATCCACCACTGTGTCCCCTATGCCCCACAGGAGGATGTCATGTTATATTTGATAAATAAATTTGTCAGTAACCTTCATTTTTCCTTCAAGATTCTTCTAGGTTTCAGCCCCTGAAGTTAACTCATACATTGCAGTTTACCTCTTTACAATATGTACAGAAAATCCTTACTGTTTTGGTGTTGTGTTTCAACTGTAATAAATAACCAAAATTTCTCCACCTACCACAAAGCAAATGTACTACCTGGCAATTCTGCAGGCTGACGTCCAGCCTGGCCCTGACACGGCTGAAGCCAAGGTGTCTGCAGGCTGGGTTGTTTGTGGAGGATCCAGGGTGGAGTCTGAGTGTTGCTAATTCTGAGGGTGCAGAGCTGACCTCCTGCCCTGATGGGAGGGGACCCCTGAGGCCAGTCTTGCTGGCTGTCAGAAGGAGCTGGGAGCACTGCAGGCTGGGACATCTGGAGTCATTCTCCCAGGGACAGAGGCGAGGGAACCAGTGAGGTGAAGGGCAAGTCGTAGGGACAGACTTCCCGTGGTGGCGTCGTTGCTGGTGGGGCCATTGCTAGTGAGCTGGTTGCAGGTGCAGCTGAGTCAGAGGGAAGCAGGCGTCCAGGGCAGCAGCTGGGCACCTGCGGGAGGCGCGGGACCCGGGCCTCGGGAGGGTTGTGTCCAGGAAATGTCCCCAGGGCCCGACTGCAGTGTGTGGGCACAGGGAGGAAGCATCGAGTGGGGTGAGGGTGCTGGACCCCGCAGACCACCTGCCGGCAGCCCAGGAAGCCTTGTTGGCCGCCCTGGTGCTGCAGGCGCTGCGGTGCCACCTCCAGGGGGAGCGCGGGCTTCACCTGTCACTCAGCGCCCTGGCGTCCCTGCCCCGTAGCGGCCGCGTGAGACCCCTGATCCCCCAGCGCCTGGCGGTGCGCTCTGCCCCGCCCCCAGCCCAGCCTCCGCCTACCGGCCCCTGTCCCCGCACCGCCCCACGCGCCCCGCAACGGGAAGCAGATTCCTGGGCTTCAGGAAGGGGGCGCTCACTCACTCAACACCTGCCACCGCACCCCGGGGTCCCCCCACACCCAGGCGCACACACGTGTACACGTGCAGCCTCTTCCCAGTAGTTCGCGACGACTCCACCACCTGCAGGGCCTCGCAGGACTGTGACAAAAGTGGCATCGCCTCCGAAAAGAGAAGAGGAACGAAAAAGGCCGGATCATCTCCAAAGGCTGTTCACACGCAGTTGGGCCTGTTGAAGGCTCAGCAGCAGCTGCGTATTCTACCTAGCAACCGCTGAGCGTGCGCCCCGCGGCGCCATTGGCTGGCTCGGCCGCCGCCGGCCAATCGTGGGCTCCCAACGGTCCCTGGAAATCTGGAGACAATCCTCCCGCGGACGCGGTGCCAGGTCCCCAGCCTCACGCAGGCGCCGACGTGGGAAGAGGAAACTTTCTTCTCCGCTGGCCTCAACGTTTGCTGTCAGGTTGTGACTGTGCGATGGGTGGGCCGGTAAGAGGGAGGGGGGCACCGGGAGGTCCTCCTGTGAGCGTCAGCGGAGGTAGGAAGACACCCAAGTGGAAGGTGGCAGGGGATATCAGGTGACAAGTGCAGACACTGAACTGGCAGCAGAAGAAGCCGAGCAGGCGGCCTCTTGGCTTCTTCCAGGGAACGTGCGTGGGTCAGTGTGCGGGGAGGTGCCTGAGGCGGGACACGAAGCGGGTGCCCAGGACGCAAGGGGGCGGCTCTGCAGGCAGCAGTGCGGGTCACAGGGACGTTCAAGTAGATCGCGACCGTGGCGCCAAATGTCTCTTCCATTCTCGACGTCTGCGCCCCCGGGCCTGCAGTCCTGGCCGCTCCTGGGTTTCTGGTCCTCGGTGCTATTGCAGCTGGCTGCGTCCCTGTGCGTGTCCCTGCCTGGACCGCGGCTCTTCTTTGCCCTGCTGGCCTTGTCTGCCCTGGTGTCAGGTAGGGGCGGCCACGGGCGGCCATGGATGCTGGGGTCCCACTTCTCTGTGCCTGGTGGTCCCTCTCCCTTCATTTAGCACCTGTTCGCTCAGACAATACCAGCGCCGCCCAGCGCAAAGGCAGGTAACCCCCACTGACCAAAATATTCAAACCTGTAACTGATAGAAACGATTTGGGACCTTGTAGGCTTTTTAGTCCAATTTTCCCATTTTCTGTGTATCTTACATGCACCACCGGGTTCAGTTGGGACCAGCCAGTGACTGCAGGGTGGCAGCTCCAGGTGCCGCAGCCCTACAGGCGCCTGGCTGTCCTGGGGGACAGGGGGACACTGTACCCCCAGGGTGTGCAGGGCCCAAGCTCTGCTCTCTGTGTGCTGCTCCCGGGCCCTGGCAGCCTCAGCAGATGTGTCCTAGGCATCCCTGCCCGACCAGGCACATCAGTGTCACCACAAGCTTCAGGCCCCAGAGTCACTTCATCTGCCCCCAGGGAACGGCCACTTCCTTTCCTGCGTCAGATGTGGGGAGACGGGTGCCCCGCTGATCCTGCCCCTTGGTTGAACAGCCCAGTTCAGTGTGGTGGGGCCAGCAGGTCCCATCCTGGCCATGGTGGGAGAAACGACCGTGTGACGCTGCCACCTGTCCCCTGAGAAGAGCGCGGAGGACATGGAGGTGCGCTGGGTGCGGTCCCAGTTCTCGCCCGCCGTGCTGCTGGACCAGGGCCGGCGCGAGCGGCCAAAAGAGCAGATGGAGCGCTACCGCGGACGCACAGCCTTTGTGAGCCGCGGCCTCGGTGCCGGGAGGGCGGCCCTGCTCCTTCACAGCGGCACAGCTCAGGACAGCGGCATGTACCGCTGCTATTTCCAGCGTGGCCGGTCCTAGGACGAGGCCATCCTGCGCGTGGTCATAGCAGGTACCCCCTTTCACTTGGTTTGGTGGCGTTTTCACCGTGTGGCTCACGGGGAGGTGTGTCTCTGAACCTCAGGTGTCCCACAGACCCAAAGGTGTTTGCCGCATACCATCCAACCTGGCCTTGGGGCTTCCTCCCGCCCCAGGGCTGAAAGCCTGGGTTGGCCCCTCTGAGCAGTGGGCCCGGGTGTGGACGTGCACACGGAGCTCAGTGGGCACCGTCAGTGGGGAGAAGGTACAGCCCCCCCCAGGTTACACTCATGCTACCCCTCAGAGATCTCTAATGGTGTCCTCACGAGGAACACGCTGTAGAATTAGCCATTTAGAGATGTGTGTCTGTCCCCAGGCCTGGGCTCCAAGCCCCTCATTGAAATGAAGGGCCAGGAGGATGGGGGCGTGCGGCTGGAGTGCACATCCGCAGGGTGGGACCCAGAGCCCCTTGCGGTGTGGAGGGACCCTGATGGCCAACTCATGCCCGCCCTGGGGGAGGCTTATGGGGAGCAGGCAGATGGCCTCTTCAGTGTCACCACAGCTGTGATAATCAGGGACAGCTCTGTGAGGAATGTGTCCTGCTGTGTCAACAACACCCTGCTGGGCCAGGAGAAGGACTCTGTCATCTTCATTCCAGGTTAGTTGCCTGTCCACTGGGGGCCCAGCTCCTGGAGGCAGGATCTCAGCAGACAGCTGCCATGCACCTGAACCCCAACATCGCACACCCCGAGCCCTTCCTATCCCTGGACCTCAGGAATGTGTGTCGGGGCCCCTCCAGGCTGACCCTGCCTGACAACCCAGAGAGATTCGACTGCCGCCCTCTGTCTTGGGTGCCCACGGCTTCTCCTCGGGGAGACACTACTGGGAGGTGGAGGTGGGAAACGTGATGGTGTGGGCTGTGGGGGTCTGCAGAGAGGGGGTGGAGAGGAAAGGGGAGGCCCTGCTGGTCCCTCAGAACGGCTTCTGGACCCTGGAGCTGTTGGGCAACCAGTACCGGGTCCTGTCCTCTCCTGAGAAGATCCTGCCCCTGAAGGAGCGCCTTCACCAAGTGGCTGTCTTCCTGGAGTACGAATCTGGGGACATGTCCTTCTACAACATGAGGGACAGATCGCACATCTACACTTCACAGGGCAGGGATCCGCCACAGCCACAAACACCAGTTCCCTGGTCTCGGCACCTAGCAGAGAAGCCCCGGCTGACCATGTCCCACTGCACAGCCCCCAGAGGACACGGCCCTCCCTCTGGTCACATCAGAGAACCCCCTCCACAGGCCCTGAGACCCTCTCTCCCGCCCCAGCCCACCTCCCTCCTCAGGCTGTGGCTTCAGTGGCCCCTGAGCTCATGCCCAGGGGCCAGTCTCAGGGGACCCAGTGCTCCCCGTGGCTCCCTGCCAAGGGGACCCTGCTCCCCAGTGACTGGCTGAAAGCCCACTGCTGTGACAGCAGGGTGACAAGTTCCCCAAGGGACTGGAGGTGACATCACCCCCTGTGAACTCAGGGTGAACACAGATGGAGGCACCCCTGGAGGCCACAGGTGGAGAAGGGAGACCAGCATCGGGGGACCAGCTGCTGGCTGGTTTAAGCCCCAGCAGGACAGCCAGGGGTCCAGCAGCAGGAGCTCCATTCCCTGTCACCTTCAGGTTTCCAGCCTCACAGCAAAGTCCCAGGCGTAGAAGCATCAAACACAGGACAGGAGGATGAAAGAGAGGACAGCCCCAGATCTGGCCTGGCTCCCATGTCCCTTCCTTACACATCCTCGGTCAGCGAGAATGGGCTCAGGGTCAGGGGTGCTGGTGAGCAATGAACCAGGGTCAGTGGGGAGGCCCGAGGGGTCCAGCGTCTTGGTCTTGGGATGCCTTTAAAATGTTCCCAATTATTGAGCTCCCAGCAGCTGGGACTCATTTTGCTTTTATATCACAACATGTACTGTGTTTAACTGAAAAGTGTTAAGGACAGATTTATTAATTGATATTTATGTAACAGTAACAAAAAATTACAGGCTGATATAATTCTATATTTTGTGGAAAAATAACTTGTCTGTAAAAGCAAAAGAAATACTAGTGAGGTGTGTGCATTGTTTCCTTTGTGTTTCAAGTCATGCATCTGGCAATAGAAGGCTGGATGCTCACATCTGTTGGTGTAAGACCGAGGGAACCTGTAGAAAATGTTAGGAGACTTCTTTTGAGTGAAACTGATGGCATTGTGGGAACCAGATGTCAACTGCTCAGGGGAATGACAGATCGGCAGCTTCTGCTGTGCATTTGGAATGAGGGAGGAACCAAGGATCCTCCCTTGAAGGTGGGAGAAAGGAGGGGTAACCAGGCCCTTTGCTCCTTGGAGGCCGCGTGCTCTCCAGGGGCTGCCCTAGGGGGCACATTTGGCCTTTGAAATATCGGCTGATGTCGATGCCCAGGGACAGTGGACAGGGACCTTAAGGTGAAGGTAACCTTTTACTAAAGGATCATCAGCCCGGGGTACAACTCCCCCCAGGACCGGCCCCTCCTGCTTTGTGATCAGCTCACTCCTGAGGTCACTGGTTTGTTTCAGAGCCTTTGTCACTTGCACCACCTGAGTCTTGAGAATGAAACGGAGCAGGAGGCATCTTGATGGGTTGCCCGAAAGTTCGTATGTTTTTGCCATGAGAAAAATTTCATTTTCATGAATAACAGTGATGAGTTGGACATTCTGAGTGTGTTAGCTTTTCCCACTGGGTACAATGCTGATTGTCCTCAGTTAATGTCTCCAGTTCATTGCTATCCTCCTCGTCTGGTCTACTTGACTTTAAGTTGGGTTTTTAACCTTATTGCAATAATAAGGGAAAATGGGCCAAAGAAGTCACAGTCTCTCCTCTCTGGAGTATCGCTGCGGCTACCCCGGAAGGTGGGGCGGGGAGCGGCGGGTAGCAGGGCGTCCTGGTCTTGGGGCTGGGCCGCCGGGGCTGTGCGGGCGGGAGTGCGGTGCTGAGGCAGCGGGCGGCCAGCCTGGGTCACCTGCGGGCGGGGTGGCGCCGACCAAAGGCTGCTTCAGGCTGCCCTGCCCTGGGAGTTGGAGCAGCAAACAGTGTGGACAGTGGGCGCCCACTCGGGAGGCCTGAGCGCTGGCGCTCAGCAGGGGAGGGACCATGAGAGCCGCCCAGGATGACAGAGGGGACAGGCCGCCAGAGCCAGGTGGGGGACAAAGGACCCCGTGGGCAGGGCAGGCGGAGGCGCAGGGCCGCCCCCAGCCCAGCAGAGCCCAGCGGGAAGAGGACTGCTCCCACCAGCCTTGTCCACGCAGCACACTTCCATGTGGCCGCCACCAACCTGCAGGAGAGGCTGCTGAGCCCACCAGCGACAGCGCAGCCCCCTCCCGCCCCGAGCTCGGACCTGCCTCTGGGCCGCACAGCCTGGCCAGTGGCCCTGCACCTCCACCCTGGGAACCCAGAACCCACTGTGCAGAACCAGCGGTGACCAGAGGGGCCACACCAGCCCCCCCCTCCACCACGTGGCTGCTGGAGGCCCTGCCCACCAGGGTCGTGCCATTTGGAACCCGCCCTGACTGTGACAGACCCCAAACTGCTAGGCCCTGTCCTCCCAAGGCGCTGGAGCCCCAGCCCAGACCCCGGAGACTGGACCCGGGAAGGGGCAGACTTGGGAGCTGGATCTCTGCCACCCCGCCACCTGTGCTACACCCAGAGCTGCATGAATTACTAACCCACTGTTTTAGGAGCAGCTCAGTAACAGTCTGTGAGACGTGGTGGAAGGAGTGTCTCTGGGCAGCCGGGGCCAGTGAAAACTCATCCAGGAGCAACACATAAACCAGAGCAAAATACAACCAGACAGCCCGTATTAACGACATAAAGGGGACCCCAGTGCAACAAGTTGAGGGAAGCTAGGAGAGGGCACCGCTGAACCCTGTAAGTCCCCTACCACGGACGGCACTCCAAGAAGGCAGGGAGTCATAGCAGATTAATACAAGAAACAAAATCAAGCAATAGCAGACACCCAAAGTGGGGGAAAAAGAAACAGTCCATCACCCAAAGGGAAGGAGGAATCCCCAGAAACACTGCTGAATGGAATAGAAACAAGCAAACTATCAGACACGGAGTTCAAACAAATGAGTATTAGAAAGCTCAATGATCTCAATGAGCTCAAAATAGTATAAGGAATTCCAGGGAAACCTCAAGGAACTTCCTGAAAATTATACCTGCATTAAAAAGGAAGCAGAAACCATCAGTAGAACCAAGGGGAAATGAAGAACACAGTGTCTGAACTGAAGGACACAATAGAAGGCATCCAAAGCAGGTTAGAGGAAGCAGAGCACCAGGTCAGCAAATGGGAGGACAACATGGGAAAAAGTAACCAGACAGTGCAACAAAGTGAAAAAAGACTGAAAAGAATGAAGAGGTTTTAAGAGAGCTGCAGGACAACATGAAATGCATTATCTGTTATAGGGATACCAGAAGAAGAGAAGCAAAGGATAGAAAACCTGTTTGAAAAGTACTGAAAGAAAAGACCCCATTCTCAACAATGGACAGATCTTTGAACCAGAAAATAACAAACAAACAAACACCCAAGGATGTTGTCTTATTGAACAACACTCTAGATAAAATGGACTTAATTGACATATACAGAACTTTTCACCCCAAAGAAGCAAAATACACATTCTCTGCAAACGCATATGGAACATTCTCAAAGATAGACCACGTGGTAGGACACAAGGCAAGCCTCCACAAAGTTAAGAAAACTGAAATTATACCAAGCCTTTTCTGAGATCACAATTGTTGGGGACCCACAGGGACAGCAGTGGGGTGTGGAGCCCCACTCAGGCCAGGCCAAGCCTATAAGACCTGGCTGGGAAACCAGAAAAGCTGGGTGCATACAGGTCCCCATGCTGTAACTGGGGGACCCCGGTTGGAACCTGGCCATGGGACTTTTCTGTACAATCTTTGAAGCTAGCGAACTTCCCTGACTGACCTACTCTAACAGCAACAGAGGTTAAACTTGAACCCACAGGCAACCTTACCCTCCCTATTCCTATGAGCCACCTGGAGCCCTTGTCAACATCTTGTCCAGCAGACTATACCCTGGGGCAAGACCCCCATGTTCCTTCTATTGCAGTTTAAACATAGTAACTCTTTTTCTATAAAGCATTCTCCTTTCACAATGATCTAGGATGTGCAGGTGCACACCCCATGTTGGTTATTCAGAAAAGGTTTTTGGAGACAGGGGCTCAAGGCCTTTATCAGACACTGGTGGGCTGTCTCCCTCCAGCACAAGCTGCCTGGGAAGCATTCATCTCATGCGAGGCACGGAGGTTCCTCTGCGGGTCTGGGGTTCCTCATCATTCCTGGCACCCTGGACAAGGCTTTGGGCTTCACCCATGCCAGAAGGCTACGAGCCCCGACACTGGGGGCTCACCGACCTTGAGGAGACACGTGCCATCATCCCACTGGGAGGGATGGTGGAACCCAGCAGAGGTATATCCAGGGGCATGTCTTCAAACAGAGAGGGTCTTCAGCTGGTTTTCCCCGGCCATTTCAGTTCTTTCCTTTCCACGGTATTCCTTTATTCCACCTCGGATTTCGGGCTTTAGGATTGTTGCAGACACTGGCTAAGACACGGAAGACAAGAGGCAACCGGTGCCCCTGGTGGGACCGGGTCGTGCTGTCGCGGCTGGGTTAGCCCCTGAGAGGAGCGAGCAGTGGCCTCCAGGGGTTTCCATACCGTCACGTCACGCACTTATTTGCAGCTGTCCAGGCAGGAGCAACGTAAGAGGCTGGCGGCCCGGCGCCTGGAGCCTCCCCGGTCACCCCGGTTAGCACCGAGACAGTAGGATGGGTCCCGACGACCCCGGGGTACCGCCCTGGGGAGCCGTTTCCGCAAGCAGCGCCCCGACGCCCACCACACCACCCGCAGCTCTCCAGCAGGAAGGAGTTAAGTGGAAAGAGACGGTCACACACGGAAACAAGGGAAGCGGCGCTATTTCGGCCCCTTGGCCGTCCCCGGAGGGCTGTCAGAGCAACAAGAACGGATTTCCCAGTCGTCCGACAGCTGTTCGCGTGCTGGGATGCCAGGTGAAGAAAGAACTTCCATGGCTCGCCGAGATTGTGGAGGTCCATTGCCGCTCTTCCGTGAGAGGCGCAGGTCAGATCTAGACGTCCGGGCCAAGGGCGGGCACGATGAAGCGGGCTCCGGGACAGCGGTGTGCACGTGGGCGCCAGAATTGGGCCACCTGGGGGTGGTCAGGGCTCCTGGTTCCTCTGCAAACTCGAGCCCCTGAGGCGGAGGAAAACGCCCTGCAAACGCTGCTCTGAAAGCCGAGGCTGCGCCCGCCAGCGCAGGAGGCGGAGACCGACTGCGACGCGCTCAGGGGAGGGGCCCCCGGCTCCGAGTGGGACACGGAGCCCGACTGCTGCGACCCGTGTCTGCCGGCGCCGCGCCCAGGTGTGCCCCCCAGGCGCCCTTTGCTCCAGGTCCTCGCAGGGGCGCCCACGTGTGCGGAAATGCCGGCTACGGGCCAGGAAGCCGCGGCCGGGAGGTGAACAGCGGCGCAGACGCGCTGCGGGGAACCGGCGCGCGGTGACAGCCAGGCGGAGGCCCGGACAGCGGCCGCTGCGCTTGGCAGGGGAACCGGCCCGCGCCGCACTGTGCACCGCGGCCCGCGCGCGCCCCTCGCCGGGAGCGGGTCCCGCATCCGTGTCTCACCCGCCACCGCCGGGTCAGGCGACAGCAGCTTCAGGAACCAGGCGAGAAAAGCCTTTAATGGCTGATCGACAACACCCTCTCCATCTCCCTGAACCCCGGGGAGCCCCAAAGAGACCCGAGAGTGAAAACCAAAGGTAACGGCCCCGCTCAGCTCTTAAAGGGCTTCCGGTCTTTCTAAAAAATGGGAAGTTTCCTTCCATTTGATAACCTAATTCCTCCAGTAGCAGGTGAGCCAATATCTTTTCTAATTAACATAATAGGTCATTGATTGATTCCTCATTCTCAGCTGTGCGGGCAGTGAGGGCGAACGCCGTAGGGAACGCGGAATTGAACTCGTGCAGGGGAGGGACTGTGGGAGAGACTCACCCCGGCAACAGGGAGAGGAGGCTCCGCGCGGGGCTAGAGGCGGAGGAGAAGATCCTGCGGGAAGCCGCAGCGGGGGAGCGGGAAGTGCACCAGCGGGGCGGCGAGAGGGCCGAGGGCGGTGCTGCTGGGCCACCGGGGAAACAGCAGCTAGAAGCCCCTGCGAGGGGGGATGCCCAGCCCTGCGCAGCCACACAGGCACCCAGGCTCCGCGGGAAACTCCAAACGGCGAGCCTGCCAGCCGGGAACTAGTGGCGGGGGCAACTGACCCGCCATTTGCCATAGACCAAGGCCACACCGCCCACGCCTGGGAGGGGCTCATCACAGAAGCTGCGTAAAGGGCTCCATGGAGAGCTGGTTGGCTTGGAGGAGTGGTGCTCTCCCTGAAAAGGCGGGACAGTGTTGACAGGCCCGGCCTCCTCCCGGAACTGCGGGGGCGGGACCAGTCATCACAGGGACCAGTGAAGTTGCGGGCTGCCCTGCAGGGGTGCTGGGTGCTCGTCAGGGGCAGGAACCTCTGCCAGGAGTGGGAGGGGGCACCCTGTGGGCTCCAGAACACTGGCAGCCCTCACCCAGCTAGGCTGCGGAAGGCCCAGCCAACCTGGGGATAGACACTCAGAATCAGCCCTACTGTGACAATCAGAGGCCATGCCACGCGCCAAGACCGGCTAGAATATAGACTATAGACTGTAAAGTCCTGACCAAGAAAAAGAGGCAGCCTCAGGAAAGGGATTGCTGCCAATCTCAAGCACCTGAGTTATACCGAGAGCAATATTAACTATTAATCCCCAACATATCCTTTGCAAAAGTGACTTCTCACATATTCTTAATCCCCCCCCATACCTCAATCCACCTAAATACCCAAGACCCTCCCCCTACTCTCGAATTAAAGTCTATTCACTCTGTGGCTATAACGCATTCCCAGTCCTCAATCTAAGTATTCCTCCCTTCCCCAGCCTTTCTAAACCCTTTCTTTATTCTTTTCTTCCTCTTCTTTTTTTTTTATTTAATTTTTTCTTTTCCTTTTCTTCCAGGTGGTTCTGGCTCCACCTGGACCAATCAGAAATCATAAAGGGGGAACACACAGCTAAAACCTTTCTTTATTAATATCGATTTCTCTTTGTCTTGTGACTTTCTCCCCGCCCCCATTTTTTTCTCTTTTTTTCTTTTTTTTTTTTCTCCTTTCTTTTCTCCCTGATAAAACCCACTGGTCCTGGCTCCCCCTGGACCAAACAGAGACTATAAAGGGTGAAGAGACACCTAAACCCTGTCTTTATTAATATTGATTTCTCTTTCTCTTGTGACTTTCTCCCTTTCTTTCTTTCTTTCTTTCTTTCTTTCTTTCTTTCTTTCCTTTTTTTTTTTTTTTTTTTTTCCCTCTGCTAAAAGCCCTCAGGTCCAGGCTCCATCTGGACCAGTCGGGGATTATTAAAGGTGAACAGCCATCTAAACCCTTTCTTCTTATTATTATTATCGTTTTATTTCTTTTTTCCTTTTGCATTTTTTGTTTGTTTGTTTCTTTTGTTTTGTTTGGTTTGGATTTTTGTTTTTGGGTTTTTGTTTGTTTTTGTTTTTGTTTCTGCTAAAAGCCCGCAGGCCCAGAATACAACCAGACAGGCCAAATAAAGGACACACCAAGAACAGCAAGTGAAGAAAATCTGGGAGACGGCAACATTGAACTCCAAAAATCTCCTATCACAGAATGGTGCTCAACTAAGGCAAGGAAGCAAGGCAGGTTAACCCAAGGAAAGAAGATAAATAAATAAATAAATAAATAAATAAAAAGCAAGCAAGAACAGACACCCAAAATGGGTAAAAAAAGAATCAGTCCATCACCAAAAGGAAAGGAAGAATCCCCAGAAAGAACACAAAATGAAACAGAGGCACCTGGAATATCAGATAAGGAATTCAAAAGAATGATAATAGAGTAGCTCAGTGAGCTCAGCCACATCAAAGAAAACTGTAAACAACTCCAGGAGAACTACAAAGAACTCCAGGGAAATTACAAAGAACTCCAGGGAAATTACAAAGAACTCCAGGGAAGTTACAAGTAACTTACTGAGAACTACAACAGCATGAAAAAGGACATGGAAACTATCAGTAAGTGCCAGGAGGAAATGAAGAATACAATTTCTGAATTGAAGAATACAGTAGAAGGAATCAGCAGTAGGCTAGAGGAAGCAGAGGACCGGATCAGCAAGTTGGAGGATAATGTAGACAAATACTCCAAGACAGTACAAGAGAATAAAAAAAGGCTGAACAAGAATGAAGAGGGGTTAAGAGAGCTGCAGGACAACATGAAACATAACAACATCTGTATCATAGGGATACCAGAAGGAGAAGAGAAGCAAGGAATGGAAAACTTGTTCAAAAAACTCATGATAGAAAGTTTCCCTAACATGATGAGTGAAAACATGAATCCAGTTCAGGAAGCACAGAGGGTCCCAATGAGGATCAACCCAAACAGACCAACACCAAGGCACATTATTATTAAAATGGCAAATTTCAAAGACAAAGAGAGAATCCTAAAAGCATCAAGAGAGAAAAGACAAATAACATACAAAGGGGCTCCAATAAGGCTATCCAAT
>PVIW01016533.1:0-16391 GCA_004026585.1 Noctilio leporinus | reverse complement strand
GATGGAACTGGAGAGTATTATGCTTAGTGAAATAAGCCAGTCAGTGAAGAACAGGTATCATATGATCTCACCCATTATGGGACAATAATGAGCAAAACTAACAACAAGCAAAACAGAACCAAGTGTATGAATACAAGGAATAGGCCTGCAGCGGTCAGGGGGAAAGGGGTTGTGGGGAGGGGGGAGGCAGAGGCAAAGAAGGGGAGCAGCTTAGACAAGAACCTAGTATAAAGGAACCATGGACATGGACAACAGGTGGGACTGACTTTGGGGGGAAAGGGTGGGTGGGGAGGGGGACAGAGGGGATCAAAAAAGGGATGGATGTAATACAACAACAATAAAATAAAAAAAATATCACTTTGGACACTGATTAAGTAAATAAAGAAGCTTTCTAATTACATCTCAGTCGCATTTTCTTTTCTATAAACTGTGGATATGTCTGCAATATACCATTGGACTATTATTTAAAATAACTAAATAAAATAATGCATATGATTTTCCTGGTACCTTCTAGATGCTTAGTAAATTACAGTTGATATTGCTATTAATATTCATTAAAATATTTCATATTCAGAGAATAAAATGAAATTGAGTTTGTGTCATAACAAGCAAAAAAGGAAAGATGGTACCTACCAAGACTATTTTAATAGATGTGTGTCTTCTGATATAGGTTGGATTTGTTGTGAGATTTCTTTGTCACTGGAGACCTAGAATATTTTACAGGCTAATTGAACTGCATCATTTTATATAAAAATGCAGTCAAAGCTGTTTAAATAGCATATAATAATTAGGAAACTAGTTTAATGGAGAAAATCTCAAAGGGAAACAATCTTTTTCTCCTATTTGACAGAATGAATGTTTTAACACCTAAATAGCTGCACCATATGTAGTTCAAACATTTTAATTGGAATGGTTTTTGTTTTATTTGCATAAAAAATTAATCATATTATAAGATTACCATGAAAAAGCACAGATGGTTTGTAATTTGACTTTTTGCCTGTCCCTTTGACTAGTTCAGAAAAAAGATATAATGATGTGTTATGGTACACATTTATTTTAATATTTGGCTTGAGGTTCTTGATAAATTATTAACTGATCAACATGATCTCTTGTGAGAGGGCCATAAAACAAAATTATGTCTCCATCAAGAAAAGTGAGTGGCAAAGATGTGCTCATTAGCTATGTCTACACATGAACGAAGAATGACAAAGTGAAACAATTCTGCTGGTAACCTCAAACCCAAAAATCACTCTGACCTTATATATTTACTTGATTGAGGAAGAATTGCTTGAGGCTTTAACATTTCTAAGTAATTGCTCCTGTTCCCCCCCCCCCCCCCCCCAATAGTTTAGCTGTGTCTGCAAACACAGTTGGTCTGCCCTTTGTTTTACCTCAAGTGATTTGCTATTTAAGCTTGCCACTTAACTGGGGCAAAATGAGTTCCCTTGGGTGTCCATGGGTCTCTGTGAAGAGACACTCTCTTAGGTGGCTCCAGTGAGCCTGTACTCAGTACCCACAGGCTCTTCACCTTTCCACACCTCCAATCTCATCAATCCTGTTTTTAGTGTCACACTAAGATTATTAAGTACTAGGAAATTAAAATATGTATCTTTTTGAAGGAAGTCAGGATTTCAACAGGAATCCAAATCTTAAATGTAAAGACTGTGAAGCTCTAATAGGCATAATTGGGGGCTCAGCTTACATTGCACTCTGAGAGAAGGTGGATAATTAGAGGGGGGTTCAGGCTTGGGGACACTTGAAGTCCTCATTAGGCAGTCTTTAGCCTGCCCGCATCTACCCATGGCACATGCTATAATGACGCAAGAACTCTCCACTCTGTCACTGAGGAGTGCCTTGAATGCCATACAAAGCAAACAAACAAAACCTGTATCCAGCCTAAAGGCAAAAATTCTACACTCTATTTTTTAATATAACATCTTGAGAACAGTTATCCCTGTGGTACCAGAATGTTCCCATTCATTGTGCTACCTGATTTTCTGCTGGACTCTGAGTCATTTGATCTCCTAGCCTCTGAGATTTTTATACGAGGGGTGGGGTGGGGTTAGGAATTTAATTTGATAGTAAGTAAAGCTATAAATATCACTTAGGACAAGAAGCTATGCTGTTCACACATTTCAGACTCCTTAGAAAAGATCTGTCCAGGAAGCTATTCTTTCAAGACCTTCCTCTTAGCAACTCAGCAACTTCTCTAAAGAGTTGATCTTGGTAATATCCTACAGGCAGTAGGAGGCTTACTAGTTTCTTTCTCCCAGGTTATGTGTTTATATTCAACAGAGGTATTCTGGAAACAATGTTCTAACCCAAAGTGATGTTCTTCAGAACACTGTGCCCAAAGCTGTCAATAGTGTCTAGAAAAAGAATCCATGGTTTAAGAAGTTCAATAATTCTGAAACCTGTGCCTCCTTTGTAGTGATCCAAAATACCTTCCAACAGTTAAGGCTCTAAGAAGTACTGCAATAAAGAGAACTATTTGACTTTGTGTAACCCAGCTTTTTCTCAATTTTTTTTCTTTGCACACTTATTTTGACCCCTATGAAACATGGTTCAGAAAACAAAAGCTTATAAAATGCTAGTTAATTCAGTGGCCCTATTCAATGGGCCATAAATCTTAGTGATAGATCATGGGGCATGTGGAATGAGAAACAGGGAATAAGAATGCAGACTTTAGAGATCCATTAACCCATATGTTTTCAAAGCATTATTTCTAAGGTTAATAAATAATATAATATAAATATGTTGCTCACTATTTCTCAAATATGTTAAGGTATTACTGAATTTTATTAAATATGAATTCATGTAAAAGCACCAATGAGATTTTAGTAATTTTTTCTGTTTTGCATCTTTTTCCAGTCATCAGAATCTAAAATAGAACTGCTATATGGGAGACTTATAAAATGTTCTGATGTTAAAAAGGATTCTTTGTACTAAAGGGAAGAAAGGGGTGGGGAAACACTGCTTTAACCCAGAGGAGTGACTCTAATGTTTGGAAATTCAGGCAAAGTGCCAGCAGATGGGGAAGTTCTGAGGGTACCAGTGCTGATTCCTCCCCAATTATAACACACAGTGCCACCTGTTCACCCTCGAGCAGCCCGGGTGGGTAGAGCCTGGAGCCATGGATAGAGCTCTTTACATCTCATTGAGGCCAGGGCTCTGTGGGGTGCTTGACACAGCATGCACAGTGAAATTGATGTTTCTGAATCCCAGCTGCATAAATGAGCTGCAATGGCCAGATGTGACCGTCCTGACCCTGTTTGTGTGCAGCATGTACATGCTGCCTTGATGACCCCTAGAGACTTTGCTGGCTCTGAGATTCTATGACAACAGACTTCTGTAAATTGTACATCAAAAAGTAACATAAGTTCCCATGTAAAAAATATCAGATTCACTGATACTGCTCTCTCCAAAGACAGGACAAATGCACGTCTAGCCAATAAAAACAAACTCAACCATGCCCTTAATCACAAGGATGATCACCCTGATCAACCCAAAGGATCGCCAGTGTGGTACCATCTCATCATTACTCTGGGATCATTACAAACCTGGTGGTGGGATGATCATGGTGATTACATTGCATGTAGTTATGCTAATAGCATGGTATATGGCTTGGATCCCTTTTCCCCTAGTCCAGCTGATAGACATTTCATTTTGTTCTTGGTATAAGAAAGCCATCATTGCTCTGCAGCATTTGGCCTTTTACAATCACTCTGGCTTAACTGAACTTTAAGAAATGTCCACATTTAAATCATAACCCTAACTCTGAGCTTGAAAATGCCAGCTGACCAGGGACACAACCAAATGCAGCCAGATTCTGCTCGTGCTCTTCAGAGTGGCATCCACACCCTGCAGAGGGGGCTGAGTCAGGGCTATTGGCAAGGGTAGTGCACCCACTCCAGCCGCGATGGAGGCCTGTCGCAGGCAAGCAGGAACTCTCAGCCTCTCATTTTTCTTAATGACTCAGTGGTTGTTGACCTGGAATCAATCTAATCCAGAGGACACACTATTATTTAATTCCTTATTTTATCTTTAGCTGCAAGATTTTGACATTTTCATCTGTGACCCTGCCAAGTCATTTATCCCCCGAATATTTTTAAATTGCTCTTGTCTTATGGGGTTTATAGTTTCTGCTAATTTTCTATGCTACATACTACAAATTGTGGTTCTATAGTTTTCGGTTTTGAATCTTAATAGAATCTCTTGAAAAATAAATATTATAGCTTTTAGATGGATAATAGTGATACTAAACAAGGATACTAAAACAAATTTGTTTTCCTTCAGGAAAATGTTTTTCATTAAAAAAAATTTTATTGTTCAATTACAGCTGTTCCAATTTTTCCTCCATTGCTCTCCCCTGGCCTGCCCACCTCCCACCCTCCTGCTCTTTCAGGAGAAATACAGCTATTCTTCTTGATTTTGCCTAGTCCCCATTTTATTCATTTGCCAATAAAAAGTAAATTAACATTCGTGGCTAAAGGTCCCTGGCACTGAGCCAATTAACAATACTACAATTGTCTATATTACATAAAGCACCAGGTTTGCACAATATAAATTGTAAAAGATGTAGAACAGAAAAGAATAAATTGACCAATGATTCTAAATTTCTGGCTATATCTACATAATGCTAGGCATCTGGAAGAAAACTGAGCATCCTAATTAGAACTTAAGGAGTTTACAATATCTAGATTAATTGTAAGCAATGCTTTTTTCGTTCAGTTTTAAGTGTTGGATATTTAGTAGACAATAGTCTTTGGTGAAAAAGTTTTTATTCAGAATCTTGGGAATTACTAATTCTTTAGTCATTGGACTATTTACCCAAGAGTGACATCATTTTAGATTTAGACCATGTGTACTTGATATCAAATGCTTTTTGAAGGAATTGACCAATTCACTTGGCTTTGTCACTATATGGGGTTTCATGAAAATGTTTGTTCAAGCAGAGTTCTCTGCTGGACTAATAGAGGTTTTCAGATGAAAATATGCTGCTTGACACTCTGGGGATCTGAATAAACCAGTTGAGCCTTGAGTAATTCATAGCTTATTTTGTTATTTGTTTCAAAATATGCAGAAGGGTGGAGGAACAGTCCCTTTTAGGAAGTCAGATAAAGTATTACCAGGAAGGAGAAGTCCCAAGTGAATGAATAAGAAATGGCCAAGGGGAGATAGAATAGCTTTATACACTACATTTCCTCTTTAGAAGGCACTTCAGAGGCAGTTGGAAATGCCAGGTGGAGGAAAGGGGCACTGGCCTTGGGGCATTCACCTCTGGCTGGGAGGTAGCCTGGCAGATGCAGTATCTCTCACACTGTGTTTCAAAGAACACATTCCTCTGAGTGTTAATAGATGTGCTAAGGAGAAAAGTGCACCATGCTCTAGTAAAGTTTGGAAACTGCTGGCTGACACAGAACTAAGTGAATTTTTTTTTTCATTGCAGAACTTTTCAAAGCCTTTAGTATGCTTGTGTATTGCAAACTTCCAGGAGAAGAATGTAGTCTCAAGTTTCCAAAGGTAGCAACCACGGAACCGTCTTATTGAGATATGTCTATTAATATCTCCTTGTGTGATGCTTCTAGAAAATCATTTGAGAAAGTTGTAATGCAGTGGAAAGACTCCTGGGTCTAGAGACAAACACATAGAACATAAATTGAAGTTCCATTATCTTCTAGCTGCAGTATTGAATGCAGACCACTTCCTAGTATAAGTCTCAGGTTTGTCACCAATAAAATATAGATTTTTATCTGTCCAGTCCAGAGTTTTCATAGTAATAGCAATAAATATAAACTAAAATTATAAACAATTAAATACAAATAAATATTGGTTCTTATTACTATTAATTCAGATGATGGATTAGAAAACTGACCTTCAGATATTAACAAATTTTTTGTTTAAAAGTTTTAGTTCTTGTTTTAAGTGTATTGTTAAGAAAGTTGATATTTAACTGAAAAGATTCACTCTTATACTTGACAATGTTCTGAAAAACAGTTCATTTTTGAGGACCCCAAAACAGTTAGCAAAGTAGCCCCAAGGGGGTACCCTACTTTTTATTAAAAATAGTTGGGAAAAATCTGTCCAACTCTACTTACAAAAATATTGCAAGCAATTCCCTGAGTGTTTAAAAAGGACACAGCTAGTTTAGGATTTATGTCTAGTCTTTAAAGTCAGAAAAAAAGCTGAATTGTGTAAACATTTTGGCACAGTATGCAGGGAGTTAAATACATTACTCTTGGCATTATTAACAGGTGGTGTGGGAATAAGTTGCTATGGAAAGTTCATGCTGCAGTGTCAGCAGAAGAAAATATATTTTATAGGCTTACAGGGGGAGAGGGAGGGGGCAACAAAGGTTCCATAGGGTCTGATATGTGAAGATGACTGAAAAATACTTTCCAGCTGTCACAACGGCACATGGGGTTGGATGATTTCTTGTAGTGTTATGAATGTAAACGCTATTCAATTAACTGTTTCAAAAGCAAAGGATTGTTCTAAAAGACAGCAATTCCTAGGCACCTGAAATGCTTGAAAGCCCCTATTATTTTCTAAGTTGCTCAGTCCCTTGAGAAATATCACCTCTCTTCCAACACAGATTTCCTAGTGCTCTGACCATATGAAAATAGACATACAAGAAATTTGTTCTCTTTAATAAGCAGAACAGCTGTCAAATTCTACAAAGCTAAGCTGGAGTCAGGACTCAGTTTATCCACATAGCCACGCTGTCTCTTCCAGCCACCCCCTCTTCCATGTAGCAATTTTTACATTACAATTCAAGAAGAAGACAAGGGAAAGAGCTTGAACCTTAGAAAAACAAACTCAGGTTGAAACAAAGGAAGAGCTTCTCTGGACCGCAGAACAGAAGACCAAGGAAAATGATAGAATCTCCTTTTCTGAAGACTAAAAGCCAAAAAAACTCTATTCTAGGATGATGAAAGGGTGGGTCCCAGCAACATCTACTCTTATTTTTTAGAATGAGTAAAAGGAAACTATTAATTGCCAAAAGAGACAACCAAATATGTTGTGTTGTGGTTTGGATAAGAATAGAACCTAACACAGGGCCCAGCAATAGGAAAAGGAAGTACTGGGAAGGAAAATGCACTGGGCCTGGACCTGAGTGGGGCTTCATGGAGAGCTACCCAGAGCTGGACCTCAGGTCCGAGTTGTTTTGTGAGCCTTCTGGAACTTCAGATCAACTTAGGTTTCCTCCGGCTAAGCCAAGCAGGTGATGAGTTTTCATAGTCCATATTATTTCATTATGCCTGTGTGAAGGATGAAAGGCAATCCTTTTATTAAGCTAACCCTGTGACTACAGCTCTCTCACTCAGGAAGCCATATGGCTCCGCTCCAAATGTCTGTCTACCAGTACTGCAAAATTCCCCAAAGCCCTGGAGTTATTGGTCATCCTCTGTTTTACAATACTCCACACTCCTTGGGCAGTAAGTTTAGGATAATTTAGTCTAGGGTTAAGAATGTTGGCTTTGGAATCTAAGAAATCTGAGTTTAGGTTCAAGTCTCAGTTCTGCCACTTAACTAGCCATGTCATGCTGGGCCAGGTACTTAACATCTTTTCCCATTTTTTTCCTTGTCCATAACATAGTAATAACTATAGTATCTCTTTCCAAGTTTTTTCCCAGGATTAAATGAGATAAGCTGTGTGAGCACAGTGATTGGCACTTAGCTAACACCTGGTAAGTGTTAGCTCCAGTTCATATTGGACATGGGAGTTTCTTGGTCTGTGCAAGGAAAGAATTGTTTTGGGGTACTTGCCATGCTTTACAAGGACACCCAAGCTCCATCCCATGGTAGAAGCACGATATCCAACATCTCTCTTATTATTACAAAAATTAGAAAGAGAGACGAGATATGAAGAAGTGAAACATGTCTGTCCAGCTTCCCAAAGCTTTACTCTTATAATCTCCTCTCACCTGCATCCAAAAAAATTGTGATCCAAGGTCTGGGGTGAGCACTCTGATTTTGTAAGCATTTACAACAGCTGAGCTGGGTGAGGAGTTGTGCTTTCATCTGGTAATTTAAATAACTACATTTAAGTTTCTAACAGTATGCACAAGCCCTGCCAACATGCATCTGTGTTTTTCAAATGAGAATTATTCTGTTGGCAGAAAAACCACCCAAGCCCCTGTAACCAAGAAATACGATTACAGCACTCAAAATTGTCATTAAATTTGTTTTAGTATTCAATTTGTCCTGCATCCAGAAATTCTACACCCAAGTGATGAACAAATGAGGTCAGTTTATATTTATTGCATTTACACTGGATGTATCATATATCTACTGTGGCTCCTCTGGGCATTCAGATGTCCCATGAAAAGCCCGAACAGAAGGACTTTGAGCACAAACAAATTTGAGGCTTCTCACAGGTCCCTGCTTAATGTACATGGTGAGCCTCTCTCTGGTACCCAGATCACTGCCTGCCATGTGTTACACAAACACTGGTAACAAGGGTGACTAAAGCCACCCATCCAATTGAAGAGAGGACATTACATTGCTTTCCTTGCAAAATGTTAAGCAATAAAAGGAGTTTGCTTCTCATTAAGTTGATGGATATACAGGTTATTAGATAGAACTTGAATTCTAAGTCTCTTATTCCCTTATTCTACCAACTAAAAAATATGAGGTTTAATAATCTTATGGCTCCTTCCTTCGTATCCCTAATGCAAATAAATTAATATTAAAATCACTCAAATATGATACTATGTAAGCATAAAAATAACAGGTGATTGATTTAAATTTTTTGCTTTTGGAACTCACTATGGATTATCCCATCTGATATCCTACTATGGTGTTAAATTAAGCATTTACAAAACTGGGCCCAGCTCTACTGCTAGCCCAGCCTACCAATACTCACCTCCATAAAACCATGACCTTCATCTTTCTGTGCTCCCTAATTTTTGGTTCATTTTAGTTAAATTATTATTGATCACTTATTTCGTATAGGCATTGTGCTAAGGGTTGGGGTCCATAGCAACGGGCTATTTGTTTGGGTTTAGGAAATAACTATTCTTCTGGAACAATGTGACAAGTATGAAATTAGGGAAGTAGGAAACTAAAATCGAGAGTGCCAACTGGTGAAAAGCATTTCATAAATCTTCACAATATTTCTATAATGATATGTGTATTAGATCTCTGGAAAAGAGAAAACATCTCAGAAAAGTTAAGCAGCTTCTTAGAAATAAGTGGAACTGGAGTTTGTGACCAGATCTGTCCAATTTTAAAGTCCAAGCATTTCCTACCACAAGATGAGACAATCACCATTCTCCTTGTCTCCCAGGCTGAAATCTTAGAGTCACCTTAAACTTCTCATCTCTCTTACTACATCAAGATGGTTTCATCTGCCAGTGACAAGAGATTCTGACTCTAATTAGTTTAAACAATAAAGAAATGTATTATCTCACATGACAAGAAGCTCAGAAATCAGGTGACTCCACTTCATTTCTCTAAATTCCCTTGGTTTTACTATCCTCTATGCTGTGCCTGCTAAAGAGATGGCTACCTGCAGGTTCAGGCATCACCTCCAGATACAACATGCAGAGAAAGAAAGAGAACATGTCTAACTGTGTTTCCTTCTAAAGAGTAAATCAAGCATTTCCAAAGCCCTGGGAAAGTTCACCTCACAGCAATCGCTCTAGCTAGAACTGGACACATGTGCACCTCTAAATCAATCCCTGGCAGTGTGTGAGATGAACATAATTGAATTGTAATCTAACCAAGATCCATTCACTGCTGCTTGGGATGGAGTTAGCTTCTTTCCCCATGAAGCTCAAAATTATGTGGAGGAGAGGTGCATTCCTAAATAAAACTGGAAATTCATTGAGAAGAAAGAAAGAGGAAGTAAATGCTGAATTTGCTGCACTTATCCCAAATTTCCAAGTTCTGCCTATTCCATTTCTTAATTTTCCCAGGTTCATTCTTTTTTCCCCACTGCTCCAGTTTAAGCCCTATGTATGTTTTTCTAGATTACTATAATTGTATCCTAACAGAACTTTCTATCTTCTATTTTCTCTTGAGTTTATGTTAGATTAAACTTTCAAAAATGCAGTGTGATGATTTGGCTCTTTTCTCCAGAACCTGCAATGACTCTTGAGCAGGTCATTGAAGACCTTCTAAAATTCAGGTCCAATTTAGTGTTTTGTATTTATCTCTCACAAGTTCTCACTCATCAGTCAAAGGGATGCACAGTTGAATTAGTTTGAATGTTAAAAGGGTTTCAAAATGGTAATCTGAGGGCATTAACTCTAATGCTAAGTATAAGCGATGTGTTAAGACAAAGGCCCAGCATGGGTAGATGAAGAGGATGACCCCATTGTTAATGCTGTTTTGTTTAAAGACCAAGCCTATTTGATCTGCTTTGAAAGTGGTACATCTTTAGCAGCAACTTCTACCTTGAAGTTATAAAATGATCCTGAAATCCTTTCAGATGTCTGTGAACTAGAACTACTGGGATCTATGGTACCACCCACAGGAGACACCTATTCTTTTACCAATGCAAGTGCACCAAATCTTCAATGACACTTTCGAGGAGCAGGATTTGGAGGCATTCATTTCAAAGGCATCACTAGTTTTGGCCTTTGTTCTTAGATCATCTCTCATTAACAGTTCTATAAAATACAATGTATTACAGAGGTAAATCAAGATACTTGAGGTAGGTAGACATGTTGGATCTTCCTTCACCACTATGAAGAAACACATCTAACTCAAAACTATAAGAAAATCAAAAGCTCCAGAAAATTTAACTGAAGGGAGGTCCAACAAAGAAGAAATACTCACCCAGACAGGTAAGAGTGGTAGAGCTGGGGCATAGAGGTCAGAGGTCGGGGTGTGGCAGCATCCGTGGCAATGGCAGCAGTGGCAGCAGAGGCAGTGGTGGTGGCAGCAGAGTCAATGGCTACCCACAGTAGCACCAGCACCAGCACCAGCATCTGCACCAGCAGTGGTGGCACTGGCAATGAAGGCACCCGAGGAGGCAGCAGCAACTTTGGTGGCAGCACCATCAGTGGCACCATTGGGACTATCCCAGCCCCAGACCAGACCAAGCAGCTGTGGTTCCAGCACCAAGAGAAAATAAAGCCACATTGCTTCTGACTATGGAAACCAGTGGGGGTTGGGACAGTGGAGGAAATTGTTCACCTCTCAGCAGAGCCCATTTGTTTAGTGAAACAGGGGCAGTGCTGAGCAGATGGCATTGTTTCCTCTCAGAACCATGCCCTACATACAGTACCACAACATGGTGGAACAGGTGCCACACTGAGGAATAGGTAAGGCTCCATCCACCCTTACATTGTAACAGGTATGACAGCTCTACCTAGGACAGAAGCAAACACAGAAGGCTGTCAAGGTGAGGAGACAAAGAAATAAAGCCCAAAAGAGGGAACAGATCAAAGTTCCAGTGGGAGAACTGAGCAATAAGGAGATGGCCAACCTAACAGATACAGAGTTCAGAGTTCAAAACACTGGTGATAAAGATGCTCACAGATTTGACAGATATGTTTGAGTATGGCAAATGCAGAAGGGAGGAAGTGAAGGCTATGCTAAGTGAAATGAAGGATATTCCACATGAAATCAATAGTGTAGGGAAGGAAACTGGGGTTCAAATTAATAATTTAGAACATAAGAAAGAAATATACAACCAGTAGAGAAGAAGGAAACAATTGAAAAAATTAGGAGAGGCTTAGGAACTAACCTCTGGGATGACTTTAAACAAGCCAACATCTAAATCATAGGGGTGCCAAAAGGAGAAGAGAGAGCACAAGAAATTGATAACTTATGTGAAAAATAATGAAGGAAAACTTCCCAAATTTGGTGAAGGAAATAGACATACATGTCCAGGAAGCACAGAGAGTCCCAAACAAGCTAGACTTAAAGAGGCCCACTCCAAGACACATCATATTAAAATGCCAAAGGTTAAAAATAGAGAAGCAGCAAGAGAAGAGAACAGAGTTACCTACAAAGGGGTTCCTATAAGACTATCAGCTGATTTCTCAAAATAGACAAGGAAGTATTAAGAATAGTACAGAAAAGGGTGAATCCAAATAACTTATATGCATGACCCATAGATATGAAACAAGGGTGGTGGGATTGCTGGAGGGTAGGTGTATAACTGGATGGATGGGAGCAAAGGGAAAAGAAATTGGGATAGCTGTAACAGCATAGTCAATAAAATATTTAAAAAGGAGAGGCCTTGGTTGGTGGCACAGTGGATAAGTCACTTACCTGTGAACCCAAAGGTCACTGGTTTGATTCCCAGCCAGGGCACATAACCAGGTTGCAAGCCAGGTCTCCAGCCATGTCCATAGCTGGAGGCAGGTAAAAGGCAACCATACATTGATGTTTCTCTCCGTCTCTGCCTCTCTTTCTTTAAAAATCTTTAAAAAATATGGGTGGGGGGACAGAGGGGAGCAAAAAGGGGATGGATGTAATACAACAACAATAAAATTTAAAAAAAAAATCTTTAAAAAATAAATAAATACAAAGGAGAGTAAAAAAAGAAACTTGATTGGTTGAAATGGTCTTTAAATCCATTCATTTAATATCATAGGATTTTATGTTCTCTATTTCTCTGTCTTTCCACACACTCACATAACTATTATGGTTATGACTTGGGATTATGAAATAATACAGATAATAAAGACACCAATATGGCAAAAAGAATCTCCAGGAATTTTACTGATTGTATGATTGCCATAACATTCAGAAAACACAAAACAACCTGAATTAAAACTATGGCTGGCCCATTTATTAGCTGTATGAGTTTAATTGACTTCTTGTAGCCTCTGTTTTGCCACCTGTAAAATGTGAATAAGAAGACCTACCTCAAAAAAGTTATTGTAACTATTAGAGTGCTTAGCACTTAGTGTTAAAAAGTGTTAGCTATTATTATAACTTATGGAGAGCTTGCCTCTGTCAATAAAGAAGCAGAAAAAAATACTGTTAAGAAATATCTTCTTACTTGCATGACATAATCAATGAAACTCCTTTTTTAGGTCTCATCTTTGGACCTTCCATAGGCTTGAGCATTATGTTTACATGTGGAGGTGGGGGGGTGGGGCGGAGGACAACAGTTTCAATTATTTTGTGTTTGCTAGATATTTTGATAATCCATTAGCATGCATATAAACATGTAGAAGAATATTTAAAGCACCATTGTTCATTGAACAACAATGAGGGCTTAAGGGAATGAGATTCAAAGCAGTTATATAGTTCGATGGAAACAGGAGAGAGTCAAGAACAATTAAGAGCCCAGGATATAATAGTGAGATGTTTCTGAAGCTACCTCACAAACCATGGGAACCAAGACAGAAAGAGGAAGAGGTATGCTTACAGAAAGAAGTCACTTGTTTGACAGCCCTCTCCCCATCAGCCAGGCCAACATATCTCCATGCCTCCCCTCTCCACCTGGTCTAGTCCCTAAATTCCTCTAAAAAGGAGGCCAAAATAAATTCTCTTCCTTCCCTCTCTAGTCCCAGATACCGCCAGGTGTTTCCTCTGGGTGTTGCCATTAAATCCTTTGTGCGTACCTTTGGTTTTTTGGTGTGTGTTTCATTATAGCCACTGTGGGTAACTCTATGTGTCTGTTTTGCTTCACCTATTTGAAAGACTCTCAATAGGACAGAAACTAGGTCCCTCTACTGCAGAGGCCAGACCTGTCCCTGGAGATAAAGCTATTTTAAACATGCATGTTCTTCCCTTCTAGGTGCTGCCTATGCTCTTCCAAGGAAAATCACTGCCATAGTCAAACTTTATGAGTGGGCTGTGTCATATGATACAATTGTGTTGGAGCAGAGAAGACATTGAAACCCATGGTCTAAACCAGTGTTTCACAAAGTGAGGACCCCTTTCTACTTAGATTTGAATCACTTAATGTCCTGCCTCCCTGCGTACCACCCCCCACCCCCCACCCCCGTCTCAACAAAATCTTATAACTTCGAGCATAGAATACCCAACAAAGTACCTGGCACACATATAAAGTACGTAACTATTTGCCCAATCATCAAATACATTAATCTCTCAGATCCTTGGTTCCCAAATCTGGAAAGTCATCTCAGATATAGTTTTAAGCACTCCATGGTTGGAAAAGTACAGTATCTATGAAATTTTTGCCCCATGTATCCTCTGCCAATTTTGCACAGCCCTTGCTAAGACTCTAAACCCAGATATCCGCAACAGCATTTAATATTTATTGACTCAGTTTGCCAGTCATTTTGCTAACATTTTATGTATACTCACAATAGCACTTTAACGTATCATTGTTCCCATAGTAAAGATGGGAAAGTTGAAGTACAAAGTGATTAATGAACTTGTCCTAGGTCATGCAGTGAATTATAAAAGCAAGATTCTGAGCCCTGGCTGGTAGCACAGTGGATAAGGTGCCGGCCTGCGAACCCTAAGGTCGCAGGTTCGATTCCCCAGCCAGGGCACATAACAAGGTTGCAAAACAGGTCCCCAGTCAGGTCTGTGGCTGGAGGCAGGTGAAAAGCAACCATACATTGATAAAAAAATAAAAAATAAAAGCAAAATTCTGAGCCCTGGCTGATGGCTCAGTGGTTAGGCACCAGCCTGTGAACCCAAAGGCCCTTGGTTCGATTTCAAGCCAGGGTACATAACCAGGTTGCAAGTCAGGTCTCCAGCCAGGTCCATAGCTAGAAGCAGGTGAAAGGCAACCATACTTTGGTGTCTCTCTCCCTCTCTGCCTCTGTCCCTGCCCCTCTCTCTAAAAATAATAAATAAAATCTTAAAAATAAATAAATAAATAAAGCAAGATTCCGACTCTAGAAATCTCATTCTGGAATTCATATGCTTAACCATTCTGTCACGCTACTTCTCCATATTTACTGAGTACAAAGAATTCTGCAGGGCTCTGTGCCAGGTACTCCATAGACAGAGGCACTCAGGTCATATGATTCTTGCCTTATTAGAAAATATAGTCTAAGTAGGGACACTGACATCAAACCAGTAGACATACTACATATTTAAAATTATACACTAAGAGAAGTACTATAAATATAAAAGAAAGAAAATAACAAAGAAGTTCATTTAAAATTGGTAGTCAAGCCCTGGCTGGTGGCTCAGTGAATAGGCATCAGCCTGAAAACCCAAAGGTCACCACTTCAATTCCTAGTCAGGGCACATAACCAGGTTACAAGCCAGGTCTCCAGCCAGACCGTAGCTGGAGGCAGGTGAAAGGCAACCTTACATTGATGTTTCTCTCCCTTTCTTCCTCCCTCCCTGCCCTCCTCTCTAAAAATAATGAATAAAATCTTTTTGAAAAAAAAAAAAAGCTTTAAAAATAAATAAATATAAAGTTAGAAATCGGTAAAGACTTTTATGAGAAGGTGACCTTGGAGTGGCCTCCCATGCAAAGAATAGGAGCAAGAGCCTTCCAGGCTGGGAAAACAGCATGTATGCATGTCCTGGGATATTGGAGAATAGAGCCAGGAAGGGACTAGATTACATTAGTTTAAGAGTTATTCTGTGTGATTTTCATCCAACAAAGTCTTTTTCTAAGCTTAAATATTTTTATTTTTAAATTACAGTTGACATTTAATATTTATTAGTTTCAGGTGTACAACCAAGTGATTAGATATTATAACTTACTCAATGATCATCCTGATAAATCTAGTAATCATCTGACACTGTATATATTTATTACTATATTATTGACTATATTCCTTACACTGTAATTTATATCCTGTGACTATTTTGTAACTACAAATTTGTACTTTAAAATTTTTTTACCTTTTCACACATATCACCACCATTCCCCCATCTGGCAACTGTCAAGATGTTCTCTCTGAATGTATGAATCTGTTTCTGTTCTTAATGTTCATTTATTTTTATTTTTAGATTCAATTGATAAACATGTATATACTGCCATTTTATTGTTCATGATTTTTTCATGTTTTTTTTAAATTTTATTGTTGTTGTCTTACATCCATCCCTTTTTTACTCCCCTCTGTCCCCCTCCCCACCCACCCTTTCCCCCCAAAGTCAATCCCACCTGTTGTCCATGTCCATAGTTCCTTTATACTAGGTTCTTGTCTAAGCTGCTCCCCTTCTTTGCCTCTGCCTCCCCCCTCCCCACAACCCCTTTCCCCCTAACAACTGCAGGCCTATTCCTTGTATTCATACACTTGGTTCTGTTTTGCTTATTGTTAGTTTTGCTCATTATTGTCCTGTAATGGGTGAGAACATATGATACCTGTCCTTCGCTGACTGGCTTATTTCACTAAGCATAATATTCTCCAGTTCCATCCATGTTGTTGCAAAGGGTACAAGTTCCTTCTTTCTTTCTGCCATATAGAATTCCATTGTGTAAATGTACCAAAGTTTTTTGATCCAATCATCCACTGATGGGCACTTAGGCTGTTTCCAGC
>PVIW01016532.1:0-16392 GCA_004026585.1 Noctilio leporinus | reverse complement strand
GTACTTTATTTTTCTTGTTGCTATGGTAAATGGGATTTGTTTTTTTGCTTCTATTTCTGTTGTTTCATTATTGGTATACAAAAATGCTTTTGATTTCTGGATATTGACTTTATACCCAGCTATTTTGCTAAATTTGCTTATTAGGTCAAGTAAGTTTTTGGTGGAGCCAATCGGGTTTTGTATGTACACTATCATATCACCTGCAAATAATGACAGTTTGACTTCCTCCTTTCCAATTTGGATACCTTTAATTCCTTTTTCTTCTCTGATGGCTATAGCTAGAACTTCCAAGACAATGTTGAATAGAAGTGGAGAAAGTGGGCAGCCTTGTCTCGTTAAACAGGGCATTCTTATTGAGAGGGGCAGAATGCAGCATAAAAGGAAACTGAGGCAGGCTAGCACTGTCAGGTGTGGTAGCTAGCTAGCATGGTAACCAGGCACTAGCTGCTAATCTAAACGAGGGGTCAGAACTTTCTTCTCTGGGAGGACTGGTAAGAGTTAGGTATGCCACATCCTAGAGGAAATGGAGTGCCCACCAGAATGGCAATTCAGAAACCTCTGTCTGCATGAGGTACAATTATGGACATGACTGAAGTTGGGTATTGGGGCTGGGGCATGAAGGCCTGGGTCAAGAGCAAAGGTGAGCATAGCATGAGGTCATCCTTTCTTCCCAAGGGTAAAGCCAGCATTGGACTTGGCAGCCAGGGCAGCAAGAGCCTGCACGTGGCAGTCACATGGCCATAGCTGTATTTCAGGAGGCAGCCAGGAGGCTGTCACAGCAAGAGCCACACCCAGACTTCCCTGAAACAACCAGAGCAGAGGCTGGAATAGGGTCTGGAGGCAGATCTCTTCTCAAGGATAGAACCATGCCAGTGGCCTGTCCTGCTGCCATACAGCCAAGCCAGCCCCATTGAGGCTGGGGGCTCAAAACTGCAGAGCCTTGAAGGTGAGCTCTATCCTACCTCTGCTCAGAGCCTGCACAAGCTACTGTATGGCAAAACATAGGCTTTCTTCAGCTCCAGAGTGGGGAAGTGGGAGGCAGACCAGAACTGGGGGAGGTTCCAGGGCTTATGAGCACAGCCCCTTGCCCATGAACAGCAAAATGGGATGCAAGGTCCATGCCCATGGGCAACTTGGGGCCCAGTTGGGCCCCTGTCCACCCCATGTCCTGATGGGACAGCACCACTCTACATGGATGCAGCTACCCAGCAGATGGTGGATCAAACTTGCTGTCTCTGCGTGTGTTTTGCGCATTTTACTTGTAATGAATTTGCAAATCCTTTAATACAGAAAACAGAGCCTTCCTGCCAGCTAAACAGATGGGGAAGAAGGCTTTCTAAAGGCTTTTCAAAGTGGCCTTTTTCTCCCCCACCTCTCTTAATCTCTCTCTCCCTTGAAGTCTATGCATTCTTTATTAGCTAGTGGGGAAGGAGACTCTGCCCTATCCTTAGTTCTCTGGCCTCCTGGAGAACACTGGGCAGGCTTCCCCCAGCCACCATCCCAAGAGCTTTCTGGCCAACAACCTTCCAACCTCCATGTCAATTCCATGAGTTACTGTCCACAGAGGGAAGAAGGGAAGATGTCGTGTTAAGCTGACCCTGATTTATCCAGCAAAGTAAAAGACCCAGGGCTCCTCAGTAGCAGGAATAGGACTGAGTGAATATGTTATATTGGCAAACCTGTGGTGCACTGTTTACTAACCCCAATGTCTTACCTTTCCCTGGTCCATTGCCTTGACCATATATCTCTTTGTAGTGGGCTCCAGACTCTGGTAGTGGTGCAAGGCCTGCTCCTTGACTTGGCTTCAGATGAACTTGCCCATTGAAACTGTTCTCATGCTCCATGAGGATATGTCCATATAAGCTTGTAGGGTCTAGGAGGAGGAGACCTGTGGCTCTGAGCCAGAGCCACTAGATAGGAAATGGGAGCCAAAATAGGCAAATCAGGTGCCCCTGCTCATGAATCAAGAGAACAGCCTACTTCCACTTTCCGAGTCTTCATCATGGAGACCGCAACTGGGAGAAAGAATAATTTTGGAAATGGGTACAGTTTACCAAAAGTAAATTAAATGAAGGGTCATAATTATGCTACCTTCATAAACTTGTTTAGAAGAGTGAGTGAGCAACAACATATTTAAAGCACTAGGCTCAGTCTTTGGCCCGTGGCAAACACAAAATAAATGTTAGTTCGTGCATTATCTATGTGAATTGGCTCTAATCAGGTTAAATACTATTACCTCATTTCACAGAAATGGATGTTGAAGCACAGTAGAGTTGAGTCACTTGGCCAACATTACACAGCTAGGTAGGTGGAAAAGCTGGGATTAAAACTCAGATCTAACCAAACATGGAAACAATTAGAGAACAATGCAAAACCAGGCGCAGAATAAGCACATGTCTAGAATTAGGGCACACAGAAAATACTGGGAATGGAATATGGGAGAACACGTAGGTTGGTCTTCAGCAGGGTTTCTTAAACTTAGCATTGCAGACATTTTGGGTTGATTAATTGGTGGGGGAAGCAGGAGGCGAGTCTGTGCTGTACATTGTAAGATATTTAGCTGCATCTCTGACCTCTGCCCACCAGATGCCAGTAGCAGCCTCCAACCTAAGTGGTTTCAATGTTGCAAATGTCCCCAGATGGGGACAGTCACCCTAAGTTGAGGACCACCAGCTTGGCGGTATCAGGGAAGGTTTCAACTGATGGATAGACTTTAGGATGTCCTGCTAAGAGCTTATATAGTAGTTCTCAGGCTGTGAATTTTAAGGACAAACAAAAATATAAAAACTTAAATTAAAAGAGCCAATTTCAGAGGAAAAGCTAGCCCTTTCTAGCAAAACATTACTGACAATTTTAAACTAATAGTCTAAAAATATAAATTTTATAAAAGCTTAAAATAGAAAAATTTTAGAATACAGTTTGGTTGTAAGTTTTATTCTATGTGTTTACTTTCTTGACAAAATTAATCAATTTCATATCTATATTTATCAGTATAAGAAGAAAAGTGGTCTAAAAGTCCTACTTATTCTGGTAGTTTTCAATTAGCCTTACAAAAAGTTCCCTTCATGTTGTTATTATGATTTTCCACCAGGGACACCAGCACATCATTTATGAACTAGAACTAGAATGAGAATTGGCATTTGGTTAGTAGTTGCCTTGTTGGGCTATAGGCTTCAGTTTCTCATTAATGCTTCATACTTCTGGTTTCACTTAATGTGGGGGAAAAGGCATCTGTTGATTTACAAGGTCAAATTTACCTTTGGGAACTGGATTAATTCTAGGTCTGTCATAACCAAGCACCACACACTGGATGGCTAAGACTACAGAAATGTCTTCTCTCATAGCTCTTGAAGCTAGAAGCCCAAAGTCAAGGTGTGGGTAGGGTTGCTTTCTGCTGTTGGCTGCAAGGAGGACTTTGCCCATGCCCCTATCTTGGCTTCCCGGGGTTGCTGGCAATTCTTGGCTTCCCTGGCTTCTAGATACATCACTCCAATCCCTGTCTGACCATTACATGACATTTCCACTGTGTCTTGCTGCTCTTCTTATAGGATACCAGTTATATTAGATGGAAGACCCACCTTATGCTATTATGACCTAATCTAAACTAATTGCATATATAAAGAGCCCGTTTTCTAATAAAATTGCTTTCTGAGGTACTAGAGGTTAGGACTTCAACATGTCTTGGTGAGGTGCAGGGTGCTCAGATCAACCTATAGCAGTAACTAGTCCTGTGAGAGCTACTTTGGGGTGATCTTCACTCTGGCTGATCTACTGTTTGTGAACATTGCTGCCTTCCTATCCCTGAAATGACAAGGCTGTCAGAGATCACTCTTCTATAACCCTAGAACCCCATATATTCTTCCACCCCTTCCACCATATCTTACTACCCTGCTGGGTTCACTGGAATTGTTGTTCTCTAGCTTTTTTCACTGCTAGGTCCATCCCTCCTCCCCAGGCCCCTGAGGAAGCACCCATGATCTGCAGCTGTAGAATAAAGCCCAGAGAAGAAGGAGGCCTTGCTCAGTTGGAGGAAAAACACCTACAAGAAAATGCAACCTTTGTGTGGGCAGCACCATGTGTGTGTTTACCAGGTCTTTGGCCTTTTAGGAACCTTATGCCCATTGAAATTAGAAGATTGCCCTGTTAAAGTTAGGATAGTATGTAAAATGCCTAACTGGCCTGAGAGAAGCAATAAATACATAAATGGTGAGCAAAGAAGATAAAAGGGAAAAAATTGGAGGAGGTGCCAGGAAGACAGGTTGGGACAGGGGCAAGGATGAACTCTCAAAGAAAATACCAGCAATTCTAGGTAAAATCAGTAGGAGACACTTCTCAGGGTCTTATACTGAGAAAATGAGACAGGGAGAGTCAACAACAGCAACCTGCAACAGGGCATGGGCTGGCCCAGTGGTGGGGCCCACAAGGAAGGGGGATCCCCAGTCTGCGCATCAGCAGCCTAGCCAAGTGAGTGAACCACAACTTGGATTCCATCAACCTGGCTGAATGCTGAGAGGAAAGACCCTGGTAAGAATCACTTAGTTCTCATGTCTAAAAATTATTTATTCTAGCATTTCAAAATTGCCCTGTAACCAGGCAGATTCCTGCCAAGGAAATCCTAGTAATCCTACCCATGGGAGCCATCAGGAAGAGTCAAGGTTAGTGCATATTGAGGAGACAACACTGGCTGGGTCATTCTGGAGCCTTGCTGTCCTCAACACACAAAGGCCTCCAATGTCCCTGTTCAAACACAGAGACCATGCCTTCAGTCCCAGAGGTAAAAGCAGGGACATTTCATTCAAATGCCTTCTCCAACCTGATCCCTCTTCTGCTTCCTCCAGGATGCCCCCATCTCCTTGCTGAACCAGCTGTGGGTTTCTTGTTAGTGCTGCAACCCAAATAAATGCCCCATGACCCACAGGCGTTGAACTTCTAAAGTACAATTTACATGCAAATTCAACATGGAGAATCCCACAAGAATTGAATTCTTCTTTGCGCCAAATCAATTGTAAAAGTGTATGTGAAATTGCAATAGTGCTCAACTCTCCAGAATCTGGCTGTGGTCGGAATTGCACTGGTTGTGGGGTGGCAGGGCACGAGGGAATGGCCAGGCTCACAAGTGAGAGGACAGCCCTTATATTCATCTCCCTTCCTTCTTCAACATCTGTCCCATCCTCAAAGAAAATGAAGATTCAAGCTTAGAGAACAGGGAGAGAGGAAGAGCTTTTGAGAAAGCATGAATAAAAAGAAGATAGGCAGGCAGGAGGTCTGGAGGAAGAGAGGAGGATGCATCGGAGTCCCGCCAGTGAGAACCAGCGCCAGGGAAGGGAGTGTGGCTGGAAGAAAGCCAGTCCGAGTCCTAGCCTTGTCTCTTGGACTGATAGTGGCTATCTGCACAGCACAGCTATAGGCAACCAGAGCCTGCCCTGTGTCCTCATTTGCAGGAGAGGAGACAGGCCCAGAGGGTCAGGACAGGTATTAGCTTGTGGCTGGTCTCTGGAAGAGAGCTCAGAAATCCTCTATTGGTGGGGCTGCCTCAGTCACTCCCAAGTCCTTCCAACCCCATGTCATTTCCTAGCCCTGCTTACCACTTTCTGAAATGCTGCTGTTCTTTTAGTATTTCTAATACAGATTCAGGGTCACGTTGAACTCTCTCCTTTCTGTTTTCATCTATGAAATAGCAAGTATTCCCAAGAGGTTAGTAACTTTAACACCTTAGCAAGTGCATGTACAAGGGATAGAGATGGGATGGAGTGCTAGAGGAAAACATGCCTCTTCCAATATGGACTCAGCACACAGCAAGCTCCAGACACTGAGTAAGGTGTTGGCACACATCCTCACCGGATGCCTAGTCTGAGAGGAAGAGGGCTCCAGTCCCAGGCACCAAACACTGAACGAGTATGCACGAGGTGAGTGGCTATCATGGGGAACAACATCATGTCCACTTCTTAGAGGAGGAGAGGTCAAGCTGAAATAGCTTAGGCTGTTGTAAATAGCGCTGCTGTGAACATAGGGGTGCATAAGTTTCACCACAGACATATGAACAAATGCTCACCATTACTAGCCTTCAGAGAAGTACTAATTAAAAACATAATGATATAGCACTTCACACTTGTCAGAATGGCCATCATAAACAAATCAATAAACAACAAGTGCTGGTGAGGATGTGGAGAAAAAGGAACCCTAGTGCGCTGTTGGTGGGACTGCAGACTGGTGCAGCCACTGTGGAAAATAGTATGGAATTTCCTTAAAATATTAAACATATAACTGTTTTATGATCAAGCTGAGCCTTGACAGAAATGTAAGATTTACTGAAGCGAAGGGAGGAGAAAGGGCATCAGAACATGCAAGGAGACCAGGAAGCATAGCCCTGCAGGACGCTGTCCAGGAGCTTTGATGGTGGACTAGAACTTGGAATCTTGAGAAGTAGCAACCGTTGAGGGGTAGAGGTTGAGTCAGATAAGGCCTGAACCTGACCTGATAACTGAATCTTTGGGGTAAGAGAAAGGGTCTTTTTTCCCTAATCCAGGTTCCCCTTTTCCTAGGAATCCTTAGGTCTCAAAACTGCCCCTGAGTTTTAGTCTTAGGCCACTTCACCACAAGGAGCTTTGCTCCACTTGACTTCCTCTTTATCCCAGGGTCAGACTCGGGGCCATTGATGAGATTGCTGGGCAATGCACCTGAAGGTGGCACTAGAGGTCTGAGGGCCTGTGGTAAGGAAGGTGCTGGAGGCAGCGGTAATGATGATGTGCCTCTGGTCTTGCCTGGAACAGTTGTCCCTGGAGTTCAGTCTCTACCAACTTAACCATTTCCTGTAGTGGACTGTGGAGTCCTGCAGACCACCCCAGCTCTGTGACCTCCAGGCAAGTACTCTGACATTTGTGTCTCAACTTCCTCATGCATGCAAAGGAGATTCTAACAACTGGATATGAGTGTCGTGGTGAAGATGAAATGAGACAATGCACGTAGCCTTCAGCCCACTCCTGGCAGAGTAAGCACACAAAGAGCTAAAAGGATGAGACTTCCTGTAAAAACAAATCAGACACAGATCTGTCCTCATAAGAGCTTTCAATCTACATGGTGGCATAAACAACAATTACACAAACAACAACAAAAAATGCACCATGCCAATAGAGGAGGATGCATTTTGGACTGGCCCAGAGACAGGTGCCATTGGGTTGCTCACATTGGAAGGAGGAGAAAGATTTGACAGGTAGATGAGGGAGGAGGGGCCTCACAGAATCCTAATGACTCACACATGGCAGCGCTGTCTTAGGCTGTGATTGCCATTCTTCCACACTGACTGTAGTTCCTGGAAACAGCAACGGAATCTTCCATTTATTTCTATGTGTTCCATGACCCCCTGTGCTCTACCCATCATGGGCTCAGGGAAAATTTGCCCATGATGATGAGACACAGAGCTGGAGAGGACAGTGAGCTTATGGGAGCAGGAAGGAAGTCCTATGCTCCTGGAATGCCCTGGAATGCTATCTAGCCTTGATGGCAGGCCAGGTTGCTAAGCAGGCAATCTGGGTTGGAACCTTGATTTCTCCACTTACTAAGGGTGTGACATCATCTGTAAGCCAGGGCTAATAATCTAGCACCTGTCTTGATGGGCTAGCAGGAGGACTACAGGAGGCCAGGCACGCTGAATTCTTTACACACGATCTGGCACATAGACACACATAATAAATATTAGCCTAAAACATAAAAAAATAAATAAAATAAAGGCATCTAAAGTCACTTAAAATGTTGATGTTGCTCAGGTCTGCTCTGAGACTGGTATTCAAAGTTTGGGCCTAGGCTGTTGCTGATCTGTCTGGCTTCAGCCTGGCTTCGAAGGAGAGGAGCACCCCCTCCTCGAGGGAGGTTTTCCTTCCTGCCCAGTGGGGACCACTGACAGAAGACAGCTCCAGCTGAAGCAGATCTGAGCAGGGAGAGATATATGTCTGAAACAGCCTGAGGCCATGGCAGGATTTGCCAAACTTCCCAGTAGAAACCCAGCAACAACAAGCCCTTACACCTGAAAGGCATTAGGCTGCTGAGAACCTTTTCACAAGCATTAGAAACCACTGTCAAAAAAGCAGACTGGGCTGGTAGCATGACCTTATTTTATTTACATAGGGGGGAAACAGGTCCTTAGCAAGGCACTGACTTTCCCTAATAGCAAGTGGCCAAGACAGGATGGGGAAATGGGCCGTCAGATGCTGGTCTAGTCTCATTTTGCCTTCCATTTGGTCCCTGTCTTATCCCAGCAGGACATGGAGAACTGTGGCATTTGTCATTGCTGCTGTTTGGAAGAGGTGAGGACATGTGGTGGGTTTGCCTCGGCCTGCTCAGAGCCCAATGGAGATAGCTGTTGAGGCATCACACCCCTGTGTCCCTGGTCAGAGGACACCAGAACTCTCCAGTCTCACTCAGTCCTTTCCAGGGTCAGTGAAGGTTGCCCAGGGACAGGAGGGTGGGTTTGGGTGCCTCTGGCAGCCAAGTGGGCTCTGATGACATCCCCCTTGCCTTTATGGGGAAGTGGTTGCTAACATCTGTAGTGCAAGGTGACATTGCCCCTCACTGATGAATGCTTTTCTAGGAGGGTCTTTGTCAAAGACCCATATCATTCACCTCTTCCTTTTCCCCTCTGCTGTAGTGGAGGGCCATATATCCTATTATCCAAAGAGGGTAAAAGGAAGTGCTACCTTGGACAGGATATCAGGCCAGCCAGCATAAAATTATGGGGCACCATCCAAAAAAGCCAGACATATGGTCTCCCAACCAAGAACTACTCCTAGTGAGCCTGCTTTTTCCTGATCCTGCAGTTGAGATCCTACCTTGGTGGAGGAGGTCTGCTCAGTGTCCTGATGCAACCATGGAACAGCTGCTTCCACCTGGGGAGCACTCAAAGGAGATGAGCTCTCAAGGGGGACTGGACCCCTGTCTGCATAATGTCCTCTCCCTGGAAGGAAAAAACCAAGGCAGCCAGTTTCAGAGAATTGCTACAGGGGAAGAAGGGAAGCACCATGCTTCTCAGCAGAGTGAGAGCCCCCAAAAGATAAAAGACCCCAAAGAACGCCTCTGCCCTACTCTCCAAATAAAGAGATCTGCTCATCCTCCAAAGCCCAATCCATATTCCTCCTCCTCTGTGGTGCCCAACAGGATCATCCAAGTACTATAGACTCTCCTTCCTTAGATCTTTGTAGTTCTCACTTCTGGAACCAAAAGGCCTTATGATTTCCCTGGTAATATGTCTTATCCTTGAGTATTGCTTTTAGCATTCTAGGAGGACACAGCAGTCTTATAGTTGTAGTATATACATACCTGTGTGTATTAAATAAATGTGTTCTATGATATACATTCATAAAAATACTTTTGGATTATGTATTTCATTAAATATGTATACACAGGCCCTGGCTGGTGGCTCAGTGGATAGGTGCCAACCTGCAAACCCAAAGGTCGCTGGTTCAATTCCCAGAAAGGGCACATAACCAGATTGCAAACCTGGTCTCCAACCAGGTCCTTAACTGGAGGCAGGTGAAAGGCAACCATACATTGATGTCTCTCTCCCTCTCTGCCTCTCTTCCTACCCCTCTCTCTTAAAATAGTAAATAAAATCTTTAAAAAATACATGTATATACATGGTCTACTATATGTGAACATATATATATATATATATGTTGTTTAGATAGAGAGATGAACCTACTGAATATAAGTTTATTCCAAATAGTCAAGGGAAATATCCCCAAAGAACAAAAAGTCATTTATCTAGTGGTGAATCATGAAACTTTTACTGTGGGGAGTGTGTAGGTTTGGCAGCCTATGCTTCCCACATTTGGGCCTTTTGTGTGTGTGACCTGCCATGAGGGGGACTTGCCCAGGTGATCTCATTCAGGCATTCTGACCTAGAGAGGTAAGACCAGAGATGATGACAGCTATCCAGTAGGCAGAGTTTCCAGGAGGCAGAATGGGTTACTCACTCCTTTGGCCAGCATGAATAATGTCCTGGCCTGAGTACCAGTCATTAGTGCCTACTCCTACAACTGTTCTCTATAGATTTTCATTGGTATTCAGCCCCTCTGCCAATTAACAGCTTGGAGACAGAAGACTGGAGAGCTATGAACATTCTTTTTCAGATTTTTGTGGTTGTGGAGTACTGTTCTGGGTATCCCCTATTCATGTAGACAGAAATGGGTCTCTGTTCTTAAAGCCTCCTGCTTCCTTCCAGCCAGCCTCCATACAAAATAAGTTCTATTCTTGACATCTTGGAAGCTTTCTTCAAAAATTAAGTTACTAATTAGACATTATTTATACCCTGAACATATGCATGTGCATTGTTACTCAGCATGTCATTTTCCTGAGCACCCTGAAACACATGCCACTCTTGTAATGTCCCTGTCACCCTATCTCGCTGTGCTGATGTCAGCAGGCACCCTGCCCCCTGAATCCCTGGTCTGGATGGCTCTCGTAATCAATGTGTGCAGAGCCTGGCTGCTGCGGCTCCATCCATCTTACTGGTGATGGTTTGTCACTGGTTGGTAGAGCCCTGCAGAAAGTCATGATTGACACAGCTCTGTGTGGGCAGGGGGAAGAACTAAACACCAGAGATCTTTGTAATTCCTGGGAGGAGCCTCAGAAGGCAGAGATTCCAGGATGACATCCACCGTCCCCGCCCGCTTACATACAGCCTCATCATAATAATCCAATAGCATTTTTAAAAATCTACTCAGTGATCTCCGTGAGTCCAGTGGCTGGTAGGGAGGTCAGAAGCTCTGATGCCTGCAACATCTCAGCTCTGGTCTTTTTGAACAAGAAAGCCAAATATGTGTGTCCACAGCTTGAAGAAAAGGGAAAAGTCTGACAGAAAATATTGGAACAATTAAACCCATTGCTGCTTATCTAATTACCTGCTCAGGGTGCGCCAGTCTCCCTCCATCCCTCTCCAAACAGCCTGATTAAGGATTCCAGGTGCCTCAATAGTGCTCCTAGGCCCAGGGAAAGTAAACTGTCTGATCTGCAAGTTGATTCATATTCAGGAAGGCTGCCTTGGTCCATCTGCTTGTATCATAGGTCTCCAGCCTTCCCTCCTAGAAGCCCAGGCAAGACTAAATCCAGATGTATTTCTCATGCTTCTATGAATGAGCTTAATGTTTAAGATGTAGCCTCAACCACTCTGACAGGCCTGAGAGTATAGCTGGGTTCAGGTATAGAATTAATTATGAAGTTGTCTAATTATTTCCTTGAGCAAACATTTACTAAGTGTCTACTCCATGCCAAGCACTGGGTTGGGTACCTGATGGAGGAAGAGAAAATTATGTAGTGAGGTAATTATTTCACTGTGATAGGTATTAGAATAGAAAAAAATGTAACAGAAAAAAAAATTAATTGCTGCAGGAATAGAGGAAGGGCTTGACTATCTCAATCTAAGAAGAGGAATGGATGAGGAGACAAAGAAGGCTCCATAATGGAGCAGTGGTAAAGGACAGAATTTAGGAAGCCATCATACAACCTGAGAGGAAAGCCTGATTTGAGATTGATCATCATGTCACTTTTCTGCTGTGCAGTGTAGTGTGTAGTTATCTGTCAGATATTTTTCCCAACTGCCCATGGAGGGCAGAACAGTCTTGAAGTACTCACAGTGCCAGGAGCCTGCTGCGTAGGTTCTGCTCCAGGCCCCGAGAGTGCTTTGGAAACACAGTTTTGCTTTAGGCCATGAGGATGGAACAACCTGAAGAACCTGAATGGATGCAGCACCCAGCCTTGGGGATGATGCCTTTAGCATCTCATACTCTTCTCCAGAGCATTGAGTCTGTAAAGCACCCCCCATTTCCTGAAATATGGATTGTCATCTTTCCCTAAATGGATGATCTCCTTGTACCTTTTCAAGTTAGCAACACTGAACATCTAGTATAAGTCTACCATGTCATAGGTGCTCAATTGCTATTTGTTAAAATCTCTTACTATCATCAGGTGCTCACAACATGTAGGCAGGGGGGATGCATTTCCCTGTAAACTGTCATCTCTTGTCTTCAGCAAGTACTCTATACACACACACACACACACACACACACACACACACACACACACACAATTATAATTTAGACAGGACTGTCCAGACATTAGAACCTATACAATTACCTTCAGTTCATGGCACAAAATCACAGAGATAATATTAAAATAAAAAACAAAAGTCTGTCCCTCTATCTTTCTGGAAGCTCATAGACAAAATGCTACTTGAATTCAGGACAACAGTCTATGCATCTTCCCTGATGGAGAGAAAAGAGGAGTCTTTTAGGGATGGAAATGTCTCCCCACTCTGCAGGTCAAGAGCAAGAGCCAGCTGTGCTTTCTGGAAGATACCAGGATTCGAAATCTAAGAATAAGAGAATTCTGACATTTCACATTTATCTCCTCTAGGAGGGGGAAAGATGAAGTTCTTTGGTACAGACATACTTAGTCATCTTGGATCCACTGGGTGACAATCAGGGGAGAAGAGAGCCATATGAAGAGGATCTCCCCTACTCAGGCCTGGGGGTGGTAGATGTACCAGGCAACACTAGCCCTGGACACAGAGGACTGAGTGTGAACCTAGACTGGGTGTGGGAGAGAGCAGCTCTCAGAGGAAGAGAGACTCTCAGGGGAAAAGATTTGCTGAGACTCTCTTAGCCTATTCCCTGACCGTCTATAGGATGGGAATGGGAAACTTGCAAGGAGGTGGGGATTTTCCTGATGTGGCAAAAACACTCCACTGCCCATTCCTCACCCTTAATTCTCAACCTGATGGGGATCCTGAAAATCCTACACAAGGTGGTACTACTGATCAATCCTGTGTCTTTCATGCCATGCTCATAGAGTTTGCCATTCTCAAATACTGCACATTCCTTTGGCACAAAATATCTTCCAATTAATCATATTAAAATATTTTATGATATTGCTTTGTGAAAAACTAGTATGGAGTAATGAAAAATCATATAGTTTTGCTCTATTATATGTATTTTTTAAAATGAAGCCCTGGCTGATGGCACAATGGATAAGGTGCCGGCCTGCAAACCCAAAGGTCACTGGTTTGATTCCCCAGCAAGGGCACATAATGAGGTTGCAAGCCAGGTCTCCAGCCAGGTCCGTAGCTGGAGGCAAGTGAAAGGCAACCAAATATTGATGTCTCTCTCCCATCCCCTCTCTCTAAAAATAATAAACAAAATCTTTAAAATCAACAAAATTTTAAAAATGGTTACAATTATTATGTTTTTTTAAATGGTTAGTTTTCTAGGAAAATGTCAATTACCAAAATTGATTTACCACAGAACAGATGAATTACCAAAGGAGGAATTATATATATGTGTGTGTGTGCATATATATATATATATATATATTAGCATAAAGAACTAGACAAAAGATGAAATGAATAATTAACCATGACTAAGTGGCATTTATCCAAGAATACAAGGATAGTTTGACTTTATTCATACAATTGGCTATATTATGAGATCAAAAAATATTCTGTATAAATGCTGAAAAGAGAGCAAATAAAATGTAACACTATTTCTTGACATTAAAGAAAGGTTTACACAGGCACACTTCCTCATTATATATCTCAAACCAAAAGTTTCATGCTTAATAGAAAATCATATTAGAAGCATTCCTATTAAGATCAAGATCTAAACAGCGATGTTTAATATTACTACCATCACTTGATATTTGAAGCTTTATTCCCTGAAACATAAAAATAAGAGTATGAATAGAAAAGGAAGAGATAGAGCTTTCATTATTTGTAAATTATATGATTAAATAACTGAAAGTTCTAGAAAATCAATTAAACATTTGTTACAAAACATAAAAGAATTAAATGAGGTATCTGAAAAAAAAATACTATATAGTCTTTTCATATCACTAGAAGCTACAGTGGATAAAGAGATCTTATTTACAATAGCCACCCCCAAAATAATGTATATACTAACAAATGTAATACATGTATAATATCTATATGAAAAGAAAGAAAATTTAAATACTACGCGTAAACCAAAAGGAGGTTCTTTCTTAGGAAGACTCAGTATGATAAAGACAGCAATTCTCTCTAAATTATTCTGTAACAGTAAATTGTCCTCACCAAATACACAACTGGTAGATAAGCAAAAGTTTACAAACAAGATAGAGTTAAGAGATGAGTAAGAAAAAGTAGAAAAACTTTTAAAAACACACACACATACACAAAGGAATATAAACTAACCTTGGTGGGTAATAAAGCACATGACAAAGCTACAGTACTACAGTAATTAACACAATATGGCACTAAGTCAAGAATAAGTAGACCAATGAAACAGAATGAAAAATTTAGAAATACAACCAAATACTACATAAAAATGAAGTTCATACAAATTTATTACATAAAAATTACTATATAAAAATGTAGGTGATTAATGTAGCTTGGCATATCAGTGGGAAAATTTTGGGTTATTCAATAAATTTTAAAGGACAGGGTAGCTTTATGACAAAATATTAAACTTAAAATGCCTGACTTACATCCCACAGATTAATCAACTCCTCAGGTATAAAATATGGAAGTATCAATTCACAGGAAGAAAACATAAAATTTTCTGATTTTTTAAAATAATCTTAATTTTGAGAACCTATTTCAAAAAGATTCTACTATAATTTTTATTATTTAGCATAAATTTTGTTAATTAAATTTCTATTTTTTTCAGTAACAAATGTGTCATAAAATTCTAAAGAAAAATAACAAATGTAAAGCATTTTCAACATTTATCTATATGAATATATAAGAAACTCTTACAAACCAGTAAGAGACCAAAAACTCAATTCAAAAATAGACTAAGGTCATGGACAACCAATTCACAGAAAAAAATTACAAACCATTTTTAAACATTTAAAAAGATGTTCAGCTTCACTCTTGAGAGGGTGGCACAATGGAATCTCAACAACATACTCAGTTTTACATATTGTATTGCCAACAAAGAAAATATTTAATAATGCTGTTTTCCAGGATTATAAGAAACCAGCTCTTTTCATTCATTGCTTGGTACAACATTCTCAAGGGCAATTTTATAATATCTATTAAAGTTGAAATGTGTATCTTTAAAACTAATAATTCCATTATTGACCTTTCTATGTATTAACTTGCTTATGTAAAATCCATGTGTATTTAAGATTATTCATTATGCATCTTTGCAATAGAAAAATACAGGAAAAATTGAAATGAAAAAACATAAAAATGTCCACCAGAAGGACACTGGCTAAATAAATGATGCTATATGCTTGCAATGGAATAGTATAAAACCTTAAAAAGACAGCTTTATATGGACTTAATATTTCTTAAATAAAATCTCTCAAGGTATAGTTTTAATTTTAAAAGGTGATGTACAGAGAAAGATGTTTAATGTGCTTTATTTATTTACGAAGAAGAAGAAGAAGAAGAAGAAGAAGAAGAAGAAGAAACTGTTCCTAAGTTCTTGTACATGCACAGAATTGCTTTCAGACATACAACAAATGCCAGAGTTAAGCATAGGAGAGGGGACCAGGCAGCTGGGAGGTAGGATGCACACGAGACTCACTATTTCCCACATATGGTTTCTACTTCTTTAATGTCATACCATGGGTGTGCACCCTGTATTCAAAGTATGAAGTGCCCACGCTTCCCCATGCCCAGTGGGGCACTCATTGGTGTAGCACTGTGTCGTCTGCACCAGAATCAGCCATGGGTCCCTGGACTCCTGTTCGTAGGCCACAGCTGGCTGTGTCCCCATCTTGTGCCTTTTCTGGTGTTTTCTACGGACCTTGAACATTCCCCCTCCCACCCATACACCTCCAAATTCTACCAAGGCCTCAGCGCCAGATAGAGTCACTCTTCCTGGGAAGGGCTATCCCTGCTCACACCCCGAGGACCCCTCCTCCTCTGGATCCACAGCCCTCTGGGCTTGCTCCCTGCAGCAGTGCTCCTGCCTGGATAGAATGTACAGGTCCTCGCTAGTCATCAGAGAGATGCAAATTAAAACTGCATTAAGATACCACCTCACACCTGTCAGAATGGCAATCATCAGCAAATCAACAAACAACAAGTGTTGGCGAGGATGCAGGGCAAAGGGAACCCTCATACACTGTTGGGAATGCAGGCTGGTGCAGCCACTGTGGAAAACAGTATGGGGTTTCCTTCAAAAACTAAAAATGGAACTGCCTTTTGATCCAGCAATTCTACTACTTGGACTATACCCAAAGAAGCCTGAGACACCAATTCATAAGAACCTATGCACACCTATGTTCATAGCGGCACTATTTACAATAGCCAGGTGCTGGAAACAGCCTAAGTGCCCATCAGTGGATGACTGGATCAAAAAACTTTGGTACATTTACACAATGGAATTCTATATGGCAGAAAGAAAGAAGGAACTTGTA
>PVIW01016531.1:0-16393 GCA_004026585.1 Noctilio leporinus | reverse complement strand
CAGTGAAGGACAAATATCATATGATCTCACCCATTACGGGACAATAATGAGCAAAACTAACAACAAGCAAAACAGAACCAAGTATATGAATACAAGGAATAGGCCTTCAGTGGTCAGGGGAACGGGGTTGGGGGGAGGGGGAGGTAGAGGCAAAGAAGGGGAGCAGCTTAGACAAGAACCTAGTATAAAGGAACCATGGGCATGGACAACAGGTGGGATTGACTTTGGGGGGAATGGGTGGGTGGGGAGGGGGACAGAGGGAAGCAAAATGTGGATGGATGTAATACAACAACAATAAAAATTTAAAAATATATATAAATAAAAAAGTAATACTGGGGGAAAAAAAAAAAAAGAATTCCCCTATCTTTCTCTGGCTGTTGGCACAGTGGATAAGGTGCAGGCCAGTGAACCCAAAGGTTGCTGGTTCAATTCCCCAGCCAGGATACATAATGAGGTTGCAAGCCAGGTCTCCAGCCAGGTCCATAGCTGGAGGCAGGTGAAAGGCAACCACACATTGATGTCTCTCTCCCTTACCCTCTCTCTAAGAATAATAAATAAAATCTTAAAAAAAAAAAAAAAGAATTCCCCTGTCTTTATGATTAGGGGAGAACCATCTTTTGGGGAGGGGGAGGCAGTGATTCTGTTAATATATGGAATGGCTTATATTTTATACATTTACCTTGGTGGTATAGTACTCGTGTGCTAAAATAATTTAAAAAGCCCTGCATTTCTTTATCAAAAATTAATTTCCCATGAGCATTTAAAACAAATCCATTATTTGAAATGGAAAAAGTTATATTCAGTTAATCTTCACAATTTCTAAATTCATGAAATTTCCCTGCTTTTGTTTTGATGTCCTTAAATCTTAATAAAAGCTTTTATTATGCCATTATACTATAGAAAAATATTTGTGTACAATTGCAATGTAAACTTTCTGCCATTTGTGTTACAAATAATTAGTTGTTATCTATAGGCAGGTAGCACAATACTTCTTTAGACACATGTGGCTAGCTATGACATTAAACAGAAATGAATCTTTGTGCTTTTATAAATGCTATTTTAGGCAAAAAAGGAATGTTTCAAAGAAAAATAATTTAGTGTAGTAAAAGATTCATATATCAATGTTTGCATTTTTAAACATTTAACAGACACTATTATTTACTATCTAATTTATATAATATCAGAGATAAAATATATTTTATATTCTTTTCTGTCAGCCTCTTTGTACCTATAGTACTTAGGTTTTCAATACTCTTGAGAGTAGAAAGCACAATATTCAATAATTATATAATTTGGAAAATAGTAAAAATTTGAAAAAAGGCATGGTGAGATTAATATAATCATCTCTAATGTGTAGACCTTAAACTGGAGTTCTAATTCTTCTGCCTTTGTGATAAAAATTTCTTTTTGAGAACTTTTTGAATATACATAATTTTTCAGTAGTGGGTATAATTCTAAAAAGAATTTCTGATCTCAATCATGGCATTAGAACTGAAAGACAGAGTAGTCAATTGATTATTCTCTCTTGTATCAATGTTTCTTTATTTCCACCTTTCTCATTCTTTAAAAAGAAACAATGAAAAAATGTCCTTCAGTGAGGAAAATAAATAAATAAATAGCCTAAGCTGAGAAAGCTTTCTAATCATCAGGACATGGATCCCTGTTGCCATGAATGTTGACATCCTAGGCAGCCAGAAGGAGGAAAGAGCATGGAGGAGTATGCATAGGAAGTTTTAGAATCTAGACCTGGAAATTGGCTATGTCATTTCTGCTCACATTTCATTGGAAATAACTTGTTAACTTAGCCACATGTAACTACATTAGGTGATAGATAGTGGTCTAGTTGTATGAAAGGAAGAAATATTTTCTTAAAGAGCTGTGGTTTCTGCCATATTCTTCTAGAGTATTCCCATAACATTACTTAAGCACATTTCCATTTTTAATGTAATTATCCCTTTATATGTTTATCTCCCTCAAAGGCCTGCTTCTAAACTGTGCATTTCTTGAGAACCAGGATATAGTTATTAATAATTCATCTCCTCAATAAATGCTTATTGTTTTTATGTGCAAGTGTCTCCTATTACCAATTATTCAGTACATGCTTATTAAATGAATATATGCAAGAATTATAGAATGAATATTGATTTTATCACAATTAGGTTCTGGTATAGCAGCAACAGCCTCTGACAATTAAATAGAACAAACATTTTCTTCCTATCTTCACATGGCTTTCCCTCTGTGCAAGAAGGAGAGAAAGGAGAACAAACTTTCTATTATTTCCTTTTATAAGAATACTAACCCTATCAGATCAGAAATGCATTTTTATGACCTCATTTAACCTTAATTATTGTACTTACTTAGAAGCCTCATCTTCAAATAAACCACATCAGGGGTTAGGGCTTCAACATATGAAGTCTGAAGAAATACAACCAGTTCATAACAAACTGTATCCAGAGGCCATAAAACAAATCTCAAATTTCTGTTCACATTTCATTTCATTGAAAGGAATTAAAATCATACAGAATATGTTTTTTGAACATAATGTAATCAAGCTAGAATTAGTAACAGAAGACCAATAAAAAATCTTCAAAAATTAAGAATTAAACAGCACATTTCTATATAATCCATGGGTGAAAAAAGTCTCAAGGGGAATATAAAAATGCATAGGATCAAATGAAATAAAACCACAACACATCAAAATGAGTGGCACACAGGTAAAGCATTGCTGAGCAAAAAAAATTTATAGAACTAAATGTTACAGAATAGAAAAGAAAATTTTCAAACCAATAATATGAGTTTCAATAAGATAGAAAAAAAAGCAAAATAAATTTAAAGTAAACAGAAAAAAGTAAATAAGAGAAGAATAGAAATTTAAAAGTTTGAAAACAGGGAAACAAGAATATCAATAAGCACAAAACTTGTTCTTCAAAAAAGAATACAGTTAACAATCCTTTATCAAGAATGACAAAAACACCCTGGCTAGTGGCACAGTGGATAAAGCGCCAGCCTGGGAACCCAAAGGTCACTGGTTCAATTCTCCAGCCAGGGCACATAATCAGGTTGCAAGCCAGGTCTGCAAGCCAGCTTTATAGCTGGAGGCAGGTGAAAGGCAACTATATATTGATGTGTTTTTCCCTCTCTGCCTCTCTCCCTACCCATCTCTCTAGGAATAAGAAATAAATTTTTTAAAAATGAAAGAATGACAAAAACAGAATAAAAGAAGACATAAATTGCCAATATCAAGAATAAAAAGGGAATATTTTGAGCAAATTAATGCTCATAAATTCAACAACTTAGAAGAAATTGACCAATTTCTTGAAAAGCACAAACTATCAAAACTGAACCAAGAAGAAACAATGCTATAAAAATTAAAGAAATTAAATGTGTAATTAAAGAATTTCTGAAAAATTCCCAGGCCCATATGACTTCCCTAGTGGATTTTACTTGCATTTAAGGAATTATCAATTGTATATACTATTTTTCATTTTTAATTATATTTTATTGATTATGTTATTATAGTTGTCCTGATTTTCCCCACTCGCCACTCCCTCAGGCAATCCCTATACCTAGTTCTTTGGCTACTCCATTTCCCATAATATACTTTACATCCCCATGACTATTCTGTATCTACTTATTTGTACTTCTTAATCCACTCACCTCTTCACCCATTCCCCAACAACCCCTCCCATCAGGCAACCATCAAAACACTCTCTGTATCTATGATTCTGTCTCCATTCTTTTTGATTGCTTAGTTTGTTTTTTAGACTCAATTTTTATAGATATTTATTTTTGCCATTTTATTGTTCACAGTTTTGATCTTTTTCTTGAGTAAGTACCTTTAGCATTTCATATAATAATGGCTTGGTGGTGATAAACTCCTTTAGTGTTTTCTTGTCTGGGCAGCTCTTTATCTACTCTTCAATTCTAAATGATAGCTCTGCTGGATAGAGTAATCTTGGTTGTAGGCACTTGCTTTTCAAAACTGAATATTTCTTGCCAGTCCCTTCTTGCTTACAAAGTTTCTTTTGAGAAATAAGCTGACAGTCTTGTGGGAAACTCCCTGTAGATAATTAATTGCTTTTCTCTTGTTGCTTTAAAGTCTGTATTTACCTTTAACTGTTGGCATTTTAATTATGATGTGTCTTGGAGTGTGTCTCCTTGCATCCATCTGTTTGGGACTCTCTGTGCTTCTTGGACTTGTATGTCTATTTCTTTCACCAAATTATGAAAGTTTCCTTTCATTATTTTTTCAAATAAATTTCCAATTTCTTGCTCTTTCTCTTCTTCTGGCACCTCTATGATGTGAATGTTAGACTTAAGTTGCCCCAGAGGCCACTTATACTATCCTCATATTTTTTTAAATTCTTTTCCCTTCTTGTTGTTCTGATTGGTTGTTGTTTTTTTGTTTGTTTGTTTGTTTTTGCTTCCTTATGTTCCATATCATTGATTTGATTCTCAGCTTCTTCCACTTTATTGTTGTTTACCTGAAAATTGTTCTTTATTTCAATTACTGTATCATTTGCTTCTTACTGGATCTTCTTATGCTGTTGAGGTCCTTACTAAGTTTCTTGAGCATCCTTATAACCATTATTTTGAACTATGCATCTGATAGATTGCTTATCTCCATTTTGTCTAGCTCTTTTTCTGGAGTTTTGATCCGTTTTTTCATTTGGGTGATGTTTCTTTGTCTCCTCATTTTGGCAGCCTCCCTGGCTTTGTTTCTATGTATTAGGTAGAGCTGCTATGACTCCCTGACTTGGTAGCATGGCTTAATATGGTAGGAGTCTTATAGGGTCTTTTGGCACAGCCTCCTTATCACCCAAGCTGGGTACTCAAGGTGCACCCTTCATATGGACTGAGTACACCTTCCTCTTGTAGTTGAGCCCTGATTGCTGTTGGCAGATCAAAGGGAGAGATTTGCCCAAGCCAGAAGCTGTAAGGATTATCTGTGACCACTTAGTACCAATCTCTGCATTCCTTGGAGTATCAGCTGTGCAGGGACAGGGTGGTGGTACTCTGACATGGTCCATTGGGTGTGCTGGTCCTGGGGTTGTCTGGGTGGTGCAGGCCATGGTCTGCTCTCACCTGTGTTTTGCCTTGGGTTGCCATGCTTGAGCTATAAAGCAATCTAAGATGGCTGCTACTTGTGCTGGGCCTGGATATCATGGAGGCCAGCTATTGCTTGTTTGATAGAATTTTAAAAAGTTGTGAAGCATTATCCAAAACCAGCCATTCATATGAAAAAGTGGCCAAGGGGAGGGGCATAAATTGAGTTGGGTAGAGTCTCTGGGGATTGTCAAGGCAGGCCAAACAGTGTTACTAGTTTGATTGAAATCTCAGATATGGCACCAGCTTGCTGGTTCTGTGGGGGAACAGTTTAGAAAAGGGACAATGGCCTCTGCTTACCTTGAGGCCAGACACTTTAGTTCCTTCATGTATGCCATTGGTGCCTTTCAAGCTGCTACCCTAGTGCTGAAGTTTCCAAGGAGTAAGTCTAAATAGGTGAATGCATGTGTAGGTTTTTTAAGAGGAACTACTTGGGGCTCCAAAAATTTCTTCCAGCAACTCAATTCCCACTGGTTTTTGTAGCCAGTAGTTGTGGGGGCTTACCTTTCTTCACTGGAACCAGGCTGAGAAGCCTGGTGTGGAGATAGGACTCCTTACTACTGAGATATTCCTCCTAAATTTTAAAAATATTTTATTTATTATTTTCAGAGAGAGGGGAAGGGAGAGAGTCAGAGAGGGAGAGAGACATCAGTGTATGGTTGCCCCCCACCTGCCTCCAACCATGGACCTGGCTGGAGACCTGGCTTTCAACCTGATTATGTGCCTTGGCTGGAAATTGAACCAGTGACATTTGGGTTTGCAGGTCGGCACTTTATTTATTGTGCCACCAGGCAGGGCCCTCCTGACTTTTTATCCATCACATGTGGGTGAAGGACCAGCTTGTTCCATTTGGCTTCTCCTATCAATCTAGATGTATGTGGTTTCTTTAATTCTGTAGTTGTCAGGCTTTCATTCAAATTGATTTCTGATGGTTCTGGCTGATGGTTGTTCTATTTTAGTTGTAATTCTAATATGATTGTGTAAAGAGGCAAGCCATGTCTGCCTATGCTGCCTTCTTAACCGAAGTACACTATTTTTTAGAAAACTGAAGAGTAGGAAGCACTTTTAAACTTATTTTATGAGACCAGTATTACATTGACATCAAAACTAAGCAAAGAAAGTGCAGAGAAATATAAAGACTAATACTTCTCATAATTATAGACATAAATATCTATAACAAATTATTAGGAAATATGACAATTTATAAAATAGAAGGTTTGTCCTAAAAGCATTGGCCACTGCAAACTGTTTTAATTATGTTGACATTGGCTTAATACTTTTGGGACATACCTCATAGTTACACACCACAATCAAGTGAGATTTACTCTATATATGTGAGACTGGCCCAACATCTAAAAATATATAAGCATAATTGACAGATTAAAAATAAATTATATAATCATTTGCTACAGAAAAAAATAGTTTGACAAGTTCAACATTTACTCATTATTTTTAAAATCTCCATAAGAAACAGAGAAAAAGTTTCTCAACTTGATAAAGAGCATCTAAAAATCTCATTTCCTAGGGCTGCCACGAAGTATCATAATCAGGGTGGCTTAAAACAATAGAAATTTGTTCTGTTACAGTTCTGGAGGCTGGATATCTCAAATCAAGTATCAGCATACAAATGTTGATAGCAGCATTATTCTTAATATCCCCAAACTAGAAATAACTTATATATTCTTCAACAGGTGGATGACTAAATGAACTATGTTGCTTCCATACCATTGAATGATACCCAGCAACAAAAATATACAATTATTGATACATGCAACAACCTTGATGGGTATCCAGGAAATTACACTGGATGAAAAAGGGTAATTCCCAAAGGTTACATACAGTATACTTCCATTTATATAACATGCTTAAATTGATTTCAAAGTTTGATTGTGAAAAAAAAGTTGTTAATGTAAAATTTTTAAGCTGGTTAAATCTATTAGAAATTATTTTTTAAATTCATAATAGAGATGCCACCTAATAATGCTGAATTTTTGGTAGCTAAAAATAGGAATCAGAATTATAAGAAGTACTCTTTGTGTTTAATTGCTCTAATGGTCAGTTGTGCATTAGAAGAAAAAATAGAAATGTTAATATCAATGAGAACAGCATTTTCTTTCTTTTTTGGAAGTAGTAAATTTACTTCTTAAAGTTATAACAAGTGACTTTACTGATATTTTGTTGTTCTATTTATCTGATGAAGTAATAATACCAGATGAGTAAACTACCAGAAAGATGTAGATTTCTAAATCTGTAAGGGATTTCAGGATCTGTGTTGGCACTCTCTGTTTTGGTAGATCAGTCTTCTCTGGAGGTCATGATTCCCACCCATTTCAAAACCCTTCTATATGGGGTGGGAGCCTTTCCTCTTCTGAGAAATTTTTCAGAATAACAAATTGCAAAGGACAAAATGCTGACAGGGGGTTTTCACTTTGATATATATTATTTTAATTCTTCAGAATATTTTGTCTTCTGAAGTTTATAGAAAGCATCAGGTCTAATAGATGAATATATTGTGATAGAGGCTTCACTGGGTTTAGGACAGGGGTGGCAGAGCCTGGGAAGACAAAGAGGTCACGTTTGACCTCCATAGCATCTAAAATATAACTTCAAGGTTTTTTCTCTCTCCTTAACATATCATGTTTATTTCAGGATTCTACCTTGTGATAGTTGTTCTTTCATGTGACTAATTATGGATGTCAATTTCCAAAAGATTATTTCTTGCCAGTTTTTGTTTGTTTTGGTGAATTAGGTTATCATGAAAATCTTAGTTATTTTTGGCAACATATTATGACTATAAGCTGCTATTATACTATTTCACCCTTGATTTTCTTTAAAAAGTTGAGTAAATGGCACCTGAATCTGTACTATTTACTAAGATGTCTAAAACACTGCCTGCCTAACTGTTAATAATCTAATATCTCTGACTTCATTGCTTCAAATTTCATTTAGATTTAGGATTATCTTTTGTGACTTTCTCAGTAAATAAAAAAAATAATAAACCTTCACTGTGTGGCTTACTACCACTCTTTAATGCATGAATATAACTTTGCCTGATCATAAAATGGCCCCACTGATCTCTAGCTCATTGGCTGCTTTTGATGTATTAAAAAAAACTATATATTAACCTAAGAATGTCTTTTAGGGTGATCCTTGAAATTATAATAATAATTTTTCACTTCACCAACTAGCCACACATTTATAGATTTCCTGTTCTTTTCATGTAGGCACTGTATTTCATTTTTTTAAATTAATTAATTTTTCTTTTAAAGATTTTATTATTTTTAGAGAGAGGGGAGGGGAGAGAAGGAGAGAGACATCAATGTATGGTTGCCTCTCACCTGCCTCCAGGTACGGACCTGGCCTGAGACCTGGCTTGCAACCTGGTTATGTGCCCTAGCTGGGAATTGAACCAGTGACCTTTGGTTCCCCAGGCTGGAGCCTTATCCACTGTGCCATTAGCCAGGGCTGTATTTCATTTTTGAAAAAACATACTTTCCTTTACCCCTACTACTTCCCTAAGCCTCTTTTATTTTGTCATAGCCATAGAAATCTTAAAATTGTTAATCACTAAATCATTTTTATTCACTGCAAACCTTTTTGGTCTTTTGTTTATTGAAGCATAAAACACCATGTAAGTTTAAGGTACACAACACTCTGATTTGATGCATTAATATTGCAATATGATTGCCATTGTAGTGTCAGCTACATACCTCTATTACATCACATAACTATCATTCCTTCTAGTGATGGGAAAAATTAAGATCCAGTATCTTAGCAGGGTATTATCTAAGGATTATTTCCTATTTAAGCCCAACTTCCTTTGGGTTCTTTTTCTCCCCTGAACACCACATTAAATTGCCCTCATGGAAGTGAGAATATTCCGTAATAATCTACAAGCCATTTTATGTTGTTTGTATTTGCTACTTCTCCTGTATTTACTGACAGAAAATGAACCTATTCTATGAAGGCCAAGAGTTCTCTAAACTCACTGTTTTTCTACTACAGTTTCCAAGGGTGTTATAGGTTCTATGCTAATCCTGGAATTTTTAAATTGAAGGTAGCTTGCCATAATAAACAAAGTAATGTTCAGAGCCCTAGATTCAACATTATTTAAAAAGTGATTTAAACCCTATGAACTTCCATTTTCTAATCTCTAAAGTAGATCAATTTGCTCTCTTCATTATTATTAGAAAGTTAAAATAGGATTAGGACCTAAAATGGTAGCAGATTAGATGAAAGCTACACTAACATCCTCCTAGAACCAAACTGGAATTACAACTAAGAGAAAATTCATCCTGAATAATCAACTGATGGTTATAAGGCTTCTCTCTCCAGCTAGTCAAGGACTTAAGGGAAGTCATCACATCAAGACTGATATAAAGTGTGGAAGTGTGAGAGAACTGGCTATCTCCCACAGGCAGCCACTGAAATTAAAAAAGCATAGCTCAGCAGTGTGCAGGTTCCCTCTGAGAAGTGTGGGGTATAAACTCCAAGCCACAATCTCCATCCTGGAGCACCAGAATCAGGAAAGGAACTCATATAACATCTAGCTATAATAAGTAGTGGGATTTCTGTCTGCCAGGAGATGGCTACAGACAAAGCCAAACTCTTAAAGAACAAATACACAAAATTTTGTTTGTAGTCACTTACCCTGGTCTCCATGAGAAGGAGGTTAAAGCATACTAGAGCCATGTGAGGAGAGTCAGGGGTTAGTGCTCTCAGAGGAGAGTTGAAGTGTCAGCTGCCAGGATCCCATGCTTAATTATTCCCCATACTGCAGAAGCCATTTTTCTTGGGCAGAACACTTGCCACCATATGGTATAAACCCTGGTGAAAGCTGTAGCTATAACCATCACCCTGTGATGGTTATACCTTTTGCCTCACCCTGTGGAGCTTCAGTCCTACTGAGGAGTACAAATGGAGGCTCTTTCAGTGAATAAGCCTAATAGACAGCCTTCAGGCAGAGGTGGATCTCCAGGTACTTTGAGAATTTTGCTGACTGGCCTCAGGAATGAAGACTGCTAAAAGCTGGCCTTGGTGAAAAGCTTTGTCCTTTAGACATACATCTAAGTGCAGCAGAGGGAACCACAATCAGTGGATCACTGATAACTCCAAATAGTTTGCCCAGGAACAGTCACAGGCAGTGTCTGACATACGTCCCATAAGCATATGGAAGGATGTTCAACATACTAGCTATAAGAGATTCAAATTGAAACCATAATGCGATATCACCTCACACCTGTGAGATTGGCCATCATTATCTATCAACAAATAAGAAGTGTTATTGTTATTTGTTTCTCCACATACTGACAACAATGTGGATAAAAGGGAACCCTAGTGCACTGTTGATGGGAATGCAGACTGTGGTAGCCATTGTGGCAAACAGTATAGAATTTCATTAAAAAAGAAAAAACAAACTAAAAATGGAACTGCCTTTTGATCCAGTGATTCTTCTGCTAGGATTATACCTGAAGAATCCTGAAACACCAATTTAAAAGAACCTATGCAACCCTATGTTCATAGTAACACTATTTACCATAGCCAAGTGCTGGAAACAACCTAAGTGCCCATCAGTGGATGAATGGACAAAAAATGGTGGCACCTTTACACAATGAAATAATATGCAGTAGAAAGAAGAAACTCCTACTTTTTGCAATAACAATGGATGGAACTGGAGAGTATTATGCTTAGTGAAATAAGCCAGGTGGCAAAAAACAAAAATGAGCAAAATAGAACCAGAGACATGGAAACAAGGAACAGACTGACAGTGACCAGAAGGGTGGATGGGGGGAGAAGAAAAGGGGGAAGAAGGGGAAGAATTTAGTTAAGGAACTAGAATAAATGACCCATGGACATGAAGAACAAGGTAGGGATTGACTTTGGGAGAGGTTATGGAGAGGGTGGAGCAGGGGAGAGCAATGGGGGGGAAATGGGATAATTATAATACAACAATAAATTAATTTTTAAAAACTCCTAAAAAAATAAAAATAAAAACAAAAGCCCTGAACTGGATAGCTTCACAGGTCAATTTTACCAAACATTCTGAGAAGACCTAACCCCTCTCCTTCTCAAATTATTTCATACAATTCAAGAAAAGGAAGACTCCCAACCTTACTTTTTAAGGCCAGTGTTTCTAATTCCATAACTAGATAAAGAAAGAATATTATAGATCAATATCCCTGATGAACATAGATGCTAAAATCCTCAACAAAATATTAGCAAACTAAATACAGCAATATAACAAAAGATATACCATGGTCAAGTGGGATTTATTCTGGATATGCAAAGTTGGTACATGTGCAGATCAATAAATGTGATTCATCCCATAAACAAAATGAAGGACAAAAACCACATGATAAGGGGAGGAAAGATGGCAAAAGAGAGCAGTGCTCATGGTGTTCTCGAGTACCAGAGCAGCTGAAAGATAGGATAGGGAGCATGAGATGTCTGCAGGTCCCTAAGAATTGGAGCAGTAACCATCTGGACTCAGGGGAGCACAGCCCAGAGGCAGCAGAGACCTACAAGAGAGCAGGTGAGACAGTTCCAAACCAGCTGGAGGGCCAAAGTCAGCTCTGAGCAGAGGCGGCTCTACCCAGAGGGGCCTTCTTTAACTGAAGCCAGGTGCAGGCTCTCTGGCGGCTAGAAATCTGAGCAGTGAAGTATGGGAAGTGAAGACAAACACCAGAGGGAAGAGGAATTGACCTACTGCTCGGGAGGGACTGTGTGAGAGCCTCACTCCAGATACTGAGAGAGGAAGCTCCTCACTGGGCCAGAGGCAGAGGAGAAGAGTCCTGCAGGGAGCAGGGAGCAGGAGCAGGGAAGCGGGGAAGTGCACCAGCTGGAGCATCAAGAGGGCCAAAAATGGTGCTGCTGGGCCACTGGGGAAAGAGCAGCTTGAAGCTGGGCCACCGGGGAAAGAGCAGCTTGAAGCCCCTGTGAGGGTATAGCCCCAGCTCCACACACCCATATCGGGCACCCAGGCTCCCACAAAAACTCCAAACTGCCATCTAGGAACTTGCAGCTTGGGCAACTGGTCCACCCATTGCAGGCAACAAAGACTGCTCTGGGTGATCTGGGGAGCTGGGCACGAATCACAGAGGTGGTGGTGAAGGACTCCACAGAGAGCTGGACTGCCTGGAGGGTTGGATCTTGCCTGGGGGATCCAGGCACAGTTGGCTGACCCTGAGCACTGTTGGCGGACGGACGGAGGCTGCCTCCTCCAGGAGCTGCAGGGGCAGGGCCAGTCATCACAGGAGCCATCGAAGTTGCAGGCCACACCGCCTTGGAGCCAGGTTCCCAGCAGGCAGGAACCTCCTCCAGGAGCTGGAGGGGGAGGAGCAGCCATAGGCAACACAGAAGCACCCTGCTGGATTTCAAATGGAAGCAGAGAAGGGAGGGTCCCAGAACACCAGCAGCACTGAAACCCAGCTAGGCTACTGGAGGCCCAACCTACCTGGGGACTGACATTCAGAATCAGCCCTGACTGACAACCATAGGCCCTGCCACTCCAAGACTACACAGCTAGACTGTAGACATCAGAGACTTGACTGAGAAAAAGAGGCAGACTTAGGAAATAGATTGTTGCTAATCTCAAGCACCTGAGTTACACCAAGAGCTACATGAACTATGAATCCCTAACATATCCTTTTCAAAGGTTACTTCCAAGCCTCACAATCAGTGCATTTTAAGTAAATACTGTTTATACCATAGTGTATCCCAATTCACATATTTTTAATCCTCCCCTATCTCAATCCACCTAAATACCCAAGACCCTTCCCCTACTCTTGATTTAGTCTACTCACTCTCAAGCTACAATGCATTCCAAGTTGCCAATCTAAGTATTCCTCCCCTCCCCTGCTACCTAAACACTTTCTTTATTCTTTTTTTTTTTTCCTACTAAAAGCCCACAGGTCCTGGCTCCACCTGGATCAATAAGGGATTATTAAGAGTGAACAGCCACCTAAATCCTTTCTTTATTTTATTATTTATTGATTTTCTTTTCCTTCTTTTTTTTTCCCTTTTCTCTGCTAAAAGCCCACAGCTCCTGGCTCCACCTGGACCAATCAGGGATCATTAAAGGTGAACAACCACCTAAACCCTTTCTTAATTATTATTATTTTTTTCTTTCTCTGCTAAAAGCCCACAGGTCCTGGCTCCAACTGGACGAATCAGCGATCATTAAGGGTGAACAGGGAGGCAGATGCTGCAACTATATACACAGGCTTACACCGTTCACTTGTACTTGAGGCTTTCTGATTCTTCCTCTCCTCATTTCTATAGAATAGAAAAGTTGGTTTTCTCTCTCATAGCCCTGCTATCTTTGCTAAGTCCTCAGCACACTTCAAAACTACCTAAACTTTAGTTAATATAATCATTTTCCCTTCCTACAACAGTCTTAATATATCTACATCCTTATCAAGACTGATTCAATTGCAGCTGAGGGTGTGATTAAGAGTGGGGGTTACCTTGGAGGGTTTGGGTATATAGTTACTTTTATAGGCAGTTAAAAGGGGAAGTAAAAGAGAAAAATATCACTGAAGGTATGGTTATTTTACATGGACTGGTGGTTCTGTTTTAGGAGTAGCTCAAAAACAGTGTATGAGAAAGGATAGAAGGAGTATCTCTCAATCAGCCAACTGGAAGGAAAGGAGCAACATACACAACCAATCCAGAATACAACCAGACAGCCCAAGTTAACAACAAAAAGGCCACCCCAAGAGCAACAAGTGAAGAAAATCTAGGAGACTGCAACACTGAAATCCACAAATCTCCTAACATGGAAGGGTGCTCAACAAAGGCAAGGAAGCAAAGAACATTAATCCAATGTGGGGGGGGGGGCAAGCAACAACAGACACCCAAAATGGGGAAAAAAGAATCAGTCCATCACCAAAAGGAAAGGAAGAATCCCCAGAAAGATCACCAAATGAAACAGAGGCACACGATATATCAGATATGGAATTCAAAAGAATGATGATAGAGAAGCTCAATGAGCTCAGCTAGCTCAAAGAAAACTACAAACAACTCCAGGGAAGTTACAAGGAACTTACTGAGAGATACACCAGCATCAGAAAGGATTTAGAAACTATCAGTAAGAGCAAGGAGGAAATGAAGAACACAATTTCTAAATTGAAGAATACAATAGAAGGAATCAACAGTAGGCTAGAGGAAGCAGAGGACCAGATTAACTAGTTTGAGGGCAATGTAGACAAATGCTCCAAGGCAGTACAAGAGAATGAAAAAAGGCTGAACAAGAATGAAGAGGTTTTAATAGAGCTGCAGGACAACATGAAACGTAACAACATCCATATCATAGGGATACCAGAAGGAGAAGAGAAACAAGGAATGGAAAACCTGTTCAAAAAAGTAATGGTACAAAATTTCCCTAACATGATGAGTGAAAACATTACTCACATTCAGGAAGCACAGAGGGTCCTAATGAAGACCAACCCAACAGACCAATTCCAAGGCACATTATAATTAAAACGGCAAATTTCAAAGAGAAAGAGAGAATCCTAAAAGCATCAAGAGAGAAACAACGAATAACATATAAGGGGGCTCCAATTAGGCTATCAAATGATTATTCAACAGAAACAATTCAATCCAGAAGGGAATGACAAAAAGTATTTCAAGTAATGGTAAACAAAGGCCTGCAACCAAGAATACTATACCCAAGCAAGGCTCTCATTCAAGATGGAAGGAGAAATAAGGAGCTTCCCAGACAAAAGAAGACTAAAAATACATCTCTACCAAACCAGCATTATAAGAAATGCTAACGGGTCTGCTTTAAAACTAAGTAAATAAATAAAATGAACAAACAGAGAAAGCCAAAGAGGAATACAGGTAAAACGAGGGATAATGGCAATGAATAAGAATCAATCAATAATAACCTTAAATGTAAATGGATTAAATGTTCCAATCAAAAGACAAAGGGGACTCAGAAGTGTGAAGAGGGGGGGTTTACTTCCGACTGTGAAAGAAAGCTTTTTTTTTTTTTTTTTTTAAACAAAAACTTTTCAAGGCCTAGAGCTACGCAGGTCTGCTACCCATTTTCCCACCTTACAGTATAGTCCTGAGGGCTGTAAACTCCTCTAAGGCCAAATTAATAGTTATCACAGAGGCTCTCCAAGATGGCGACAGAGTAGAGAGCAGTGCTGATGGTGTTCTCCAGTGCCGGAGCAGCTAGAGGACAGGATAAGGAGCGTGAGACGTCTTCAGGACCCTAGGGATTGGAATGGGCAGCATCTGGACACAGGGGAGCAGAGCCCAGAGACAGAGGAGGCCAGCAGGACAGTAGGTGAGGCGTTCCTGACCGACCAGCTGGCAGGCCGAGGTCAGCTCTGGGCAGGGGCGGCTCTGCCCAGAGGGGTGCATTTGACTGGGGACAGTTCCGGGCTCGCTGGTGACTAGATGTCTCAACAGAGAAGTGCGGGCAGCGAGGGCGAACGCCGTAGGGAACCCGGAATTGAACTCTTGTAGGGGAGGGACTGTGAGAAACTCACTCCGGCAACGGGGAGAGGAGGCTCCACGCGTGTGCGCACGGCTAGAGGCAGAGGACAAGAGTCCTGCGGGAAGCCGGAGCAGGGGAGCAGGAAGTGCACCAGCGGGGCGACGAGACGGGCGAAAACAGAGCTGCTGGGCCACCGGGGAAACAGCAGCTAGAAGCCCCTTTGAGGGGGGAGGCCCAGCCCTGCGCAACCACACAGGCACCCAGGCTCCGCAGGAAACTCCAAGCGGCCAGCCAGCGAGCTGGAACTGGTGGCGGGGGTAACTGACCCGCCATTGCCGGAGACAAAGGCCACACCACCCACACCTGGGAGGGGCTCATCACAGAGGCTGCGTAAAGGACTCTGCGGAGAGCTGATTGGCTTGGAGGTGTGGTGCTCGCCCCGGAAGGGTGGGACAGTGTAGACGGATCCTGGACAGTGTTGACTGACAGGCCTGGCCTCCTCCCTGAACTGCGGGGGCGGGACCAGTCGTCACAGGGACCAGCGAAATTGTGGGCTGCCCTGCAGAAGTGCTGGGAGCGAGTCCTGGGCAGGAACCTCCGCCAGGAGTGGGAGGGGGCTCCCTGCGGGCTCCAGAACACCAGCAGCCCTAAAACCCAGCCAGGCTGCTGAAGGCCCAGCCTACCTGGGGGCAGACACTCAGAATCAGCCCTACTGCGACAATCAGAGGCCCTGCCACGCGCCAAGACCGGCTAGAATATAGACTATAGACTGTAAAGTCCTGACCAAGAAAAAGAGGCAGCATCAGGAAAGGGATTGCTGCCAATCTCAAGCACCTGAAT
>PVIW01016530.1:0-16400 GCA_004026585.1 Noctilio leporinus | reverse complement strand
TATCTTAATGCAGTTTTAATTTGCATCTCTCTGATGACTAGCGATGTTGAGCATTCTTTCATATGCCTCTGGGCCCTTTGTATATCTTCCTCAGTGAGTTGTCTGTTCAGGTCCTTTGCCCATTTTTTAATTGGGCTGTCTGTCTCCCTGGTGTGGAGTCGCATTAGTTCTTTGTATATTTTGGAGATCAGACCCTTGTTTGAGGTATCATTGGCAATTATGTTTTCCCATACAGTTGGTTCCCTTTGAATTTTGCTGATATTTTCTTTAGCTGAACAGAAACTTTTTTGGTGACGATTTAGAGGCCCAAGCTCCTTATTCTACTTTTTAGCATTCATGGCTTCCCTGTGGGAGCCGTGGAAGAGGTAGTACTGCCCTGCAGTGTAAGGCGATGAGAAAACTACCTTGAAGAGCTCTGGAGACAGCCCAACTTTGACTCCCTGCTCCCAGCGGCATGGGAGGACCAAGTTTCATTTTTCCCACCCCAAAATATAACTTATGCTACATCTTCATTACAATAATGTAGTCTTCTGGGGCTAAGATACTGTGGTCTCACACTTTCTTTTTTCTTCCTTGTTTCCTTCTGTGAGTGAACTTAATTCATTTATCAGTAATTAATTTACTAGGTAATGAGAAGAACATGCCAAGGACTCTGTCCTGATTTCTAGAATGTTATGGCCAGGCGCTCAGTTTGGTTTTCTTGTCTTGAGAGGAAAGGGGTAGTATAGTCCCACAGATCAAATGAGCTTACTTGGCTTATGAAGCACACACAGAATCTGGTCTCTCTTCAGCCCCAGGAGGGATGCTGGCCTCTTTTATTTTTTCTTTCAATTTCAATTTTATTTTTTTTTCAGTTACAGTCAATATTCAATATTATATTAATTTCAGGTATACGGCACAGTGGCTAGACATTGTTATAATTTACAAGGTGTTCACCCTAGTAAGTCTCGTATCTGCCTGGCACCATCCATAGTTATTACAATATTATCAACTGTATTCTCTATTTTGCTCTGGACTATTCTCCCAGCAGCTCTTCCTCTGATGTTTCTCTCTGGTGCCGCATCCAGGGAACTCACATCCCCTACTCTGTGATTTGTAGAGAAATACCTTTCCCCTTTGACTGACCTTTTCTCCCCAACCCCAGCATAGCTCTGTGGCCCTGCTTTCTCTTTGATGTCCTTTTGCTTCCTACTCTCAGAGTTTCTCTTTTTCTGGTAGGTTTATCACTTCTTTTGTTCTAATTCTGCTTTGTTTTGTCCTCTGTGGAGGTGTCTGAGCTTGGGGGTCTGACAGAGAAAAAGGGAATGACAGAAAAGGAGAACTTCACCCATGGTCAGACCTAAGTAAGCTATCTGGGAAAAAGAACCTTTCCCACTTCCAAAAGAATGATTTTATAGGAATTTTCTATATGATGTTTTCCGTGTGGCTCACTTTGTCATCCAGCCAATGGTTCTAGGAGGATGAACATGGTAGGGAAGAAAAGGCCACCCTGTCCCAGTGTTGAAGATGGCAGGCAGTCAAGGCAGCCAAACAAGCGTAGGGGACACACACACACACACACACACACACACACACCCCCTCTATATGTGTTCTAGGTGACTCAGAGACCACTGGACATAGGGTATGTAGGTAACAGGTCCCTGTTTGAAGCCCTCTATTTACCATACTTAATTCAAATTAGGCTAAGGGGAACATTTCAAGTTCTCCTTTCTGAATAAGGTTTCTCTGTATGAATCTCTTGGGCAGAGAAAGAAAGAGGGTCAAAGATTCTTCCAGAGTCTTATTTCTGAAGAAACAGCTTAAAATTATTTAGTATTCCCAAAAGGCAGCTTGGGTAGTGAAAGGTTGATTCACACAGGGAGACTCTTAAGCACTTGGATAAGGAGTGTAGACTTTTCCTGGTAGCAAAGGGGTTCAATGAAGTTGTTTTGAGCATGAGCGAGATAAGAAGGCAATATTTTAGTAAGATTATTTTGGCATGATTATGCCTAATAGATTTCAATGGGGAAAGACAGAAATGTTGGGGGATGAGTTAAGAAGCAACTGTTAACAGTTCAACCTTGAAAGGAAAGGGCCTGAATTAAGGTGTGTGCAGTGGGCATAGGAAGGAAGGTTGATGCAAGATACTTTGTGGAAAGAATTTGCTGAGTGAATCAGAGATAGAAATTGTGGGAAGAGGGGAACCAAGAGTGACTCTCAGTTTCTAGAGTATGGCATAAAGACAGTGCTATTGGCATTAACAATGGGAACAACAATGTTAAGATACAGAAGTGGAAATGTCTAGGACATGGGTGGGAATTCAGGATTGAAATTTAGCGATTTAATCTTAATAGAGAAATTTGAGACATCCAGTAGAGGTTGGAAGTATAATTAAATTTTAATCAGTTAAGTAAAAAAATTTAAAACCATTGGCCTGTCTCCTGTAACAGTATATGGTACTTTGCACAAATGTACATAGTGAGAGAAGAACAGAGTTGGATTGGGGGCTTAACTTGGGAACTTTGGATAATTCACAATTAGAAGCGGCAATGGACAGATAGCCCGTAAGAAGAGTGAAAAATGGGAAAGGGAAATAAGGGAAGAAAGAGGAGAAGCAAGATAATGTAGACTAATAAGGGCCATAGGAGGAGGAAATTTCAAAAAGGAAGTTAAGGGAATGAAAACTGAGTAAACGCTGAGGGATCTGACCCACAGGAAATCATTCATGATCTTCATGTGGCAAATACCCTATTAAGTAGGAGGCAGATACAGCAATTATTTTCTGTAAATCTGACAAATGTTTAGGCTATCAAAGGTATTTTCCCCTTACCTTTTTCATGTTGAATAAGGGTTCTCAACAGTCAGATCTATTAAATGTGCTTGGGGCCTGTTTGGGGCCGGCCCTGCCCTCCCTCACCCCCCTGCATGGTCTAGGACCTCCAGGCTTGTGACTTGCACAGGAAAGAATTCAAGCACAAGTCCCAGTGAGAGCAAAAACCAGTTTTATTCAAGTAAAGAAAAAGAGGCTAGGATGGGGTTCCTGGAGACAGGATCAGGGGTTGGGCCATCTGCTGCCCTCTGGTTGCAAGTCTCACAGGACACCACTGTGAAAGAAGCAATGATACACTTCTGAGTGTATGTGGCTGGACTTGTCAGTTAGTTTTGTGCTGGTCCGTCAGTTCTTGGGATTTTATATGTTTCCAAGAATGGATCTTTTCTGAATTTGGTGGTGCCAAATTCTGGTTCCACCTTTTTGTTGATCCATTCCAGAAGTGTCATGGTGTTTATTCCCCTTGTCCCCACTTCTACTTGTGGTGTCAGTTTTCATAAGAATGGCATAATGAGATTTGGGGTTATTCTCTGGTCAATTTTTCTTTCATCTTGGATTGAGCTGGTTTTAGCCAGGCCTTGCTGTTACGGACCTCTGTGCCCACCACAGGAGTTTCCTGCCATAAACTGTACCCCTTTGGTTGTGCATGAAGGTGGGGGCTCTGGTGAGAGGACTTCCTCATTCCACTTGTGGAGCACTTCCCCTAACTTCTTCCTATTCTGGTTTCTTCGAATGGTAGGGGCGTTGGAACAAAATTTGGTACAAGACTGATCTATAAGGAGCCAAAGAAGAACATCATTCCCTCTGACCTGGAATTTCTGTCTGAAGTATATATAATATTGACCAATGGCAATAAATTTAAGGAGTTACTTCACAATCTTAAGGAATCTTGTTCAACCATATTATGCTAATCCCTGACTGGCCCAGATCATATTTTACCAACCGAATATGATATTATTCAAAGATTATTGTTTGGTTTGAGGGGTGGGCTTGAAGTTTGGGTCATATAAAAAAGATGACTACTTTTGGGATGGAATCTTTGAAATATTGCTTGATCTGTTATGGGAGAAGCTCCCAGAAACTCATTTCTTCTCGCCAATGCAGTCAAGAATTACAGATCAACAACAACAACAAAAAGTTACAGATCAGCAAGTTTACTCTGGTGCCAACAAACAGGGTGTATTGGTGACATGTTCTCATGGAAGAGAATGGGCTTTGCCCAGGTTGGGGAGAAGGGCAAGAGCAAGAGAGGCAAGGGCAGGGGTGGCCTGAGGCCTGGAGACCAGAGAGAACAACGCCTTTGTTCTGAGGACCTACATGGTTGGCAGGATGGGGTGAAGACGTTAGGTATTGATTGACAGGTAAAGGCAGTGCCAGCTTTGGGTGGAGGTGCGACTACCCAAAGTTGTTCATGGGCTTCTTCCTTTGGGCACCGCAGGTCTTTTCCCTTCTTTCAGGTCTTGGGATGAAAGCACTCTTTCAAAAGCTTGCTTCCCCAGATAGTGGAACTGATACACAGAATTTCAAGAACTGCCCTCTTGGCAGTCTTACAGGACGAGGCTCAGGGCTGCCGAGTTAGTGGCTGAGACATGCCTCCCTCGCCCTCCCTGCCTTGGGTTGCTATCCATCCTATCGAACAGACCTAGAGAGATTTCATTTAGTTTAAGCTCAATTTCTACATAACATAGCCCTGAAGTAGCTGTAAAGCAAGTAAATTAAACTTTTAATCTGACCTGTTGAGTGACATCTATGGTTTGTTTTCTTAAATAAACCATGTTGATTTCTTAAATAGTCACCAGTTTCACCTCTAGTAACGAACTATAAAATAGATCCCTGAAAGTATGGTCTTCAGTATCACCTCTAATGTTTAGCCATTTGTGACTTGGGCACAGTAAATGTGACCATTTCACTTTTCCAAACATCACTGAACTCTCCATCCTTATGCTCCAGCCTGTGTCACAAATGCATTCAGCCCCAGAGGATGCAAAAAGGGCTGATATGGAACGTTTGGGTAGTGGAAAAGGTAAGATTGGAGGCTTAAAAACATTAATCTCTTTCCTCCCACCTTCTAAGTTCTTCTAGGCTGGGCTAATACCCAGTTAACAGGAGAAAATAAAAGTTTAATACATGTGCATGAAGAATTCACATAGGCATGATGATTCCATGCAAATTTGAAAAACAGTGAGGCAGCATTGTGTATATGACATTTCTGGACAAAGGAGAAAGTGAGGGGAATGGGGTTTTAGATTTCAGAGGTGAGAATGGGCACTTAACAGGTATTTGAGGAAGAGTGGAACACACTACACACACACGCACACACACACATATGACAGAAATCAGAAACTCCTTGCTAGGTGACTCATAATCAATGAGACGGAGGGGCAGGCCTGATGCCTCTTATTTACCACACTTAATTCAAATTAGGCTAAGGGGAACATCCTAAAATCTCCTTCCTAAAGTAGGTTTCTCTGTCTGAAACTCTTGGTCAGGAAAGGCGTAGGATCCAAGTTTCTTTCTGAGTGCTGTTTCTTAACAGACAGCTTAAAATGAATATCCCCAACAGGCAGCTTCAGGGTGGTGAAACTTATGCCCTTTCAGAAGCTCTAAAGATAGCTTTTCACCTCTTTTCTCTAGGAAGATTTAATTATTGGAATTTTATTACAGAAGCTGAAAAGACTCTCCACCAAGTACAAGATAGACAAAACCTATCCCACAACTGTGGCTGAAAGGCCTAAGAATATCAAGAAAAACAGATACAAGGATATCTTGCCCTGTAAGTTTCATTTCTCCCTATTAACTTGTACCTTCTTCCAAATCCAATTACTCCTATCTCTTTTCACACACTGCTTGCTGTTCTTAGTCCTGGAATGTGGCTTTGACAAGTTAGTTTGTACTATTTATGACTACAAAAGGACATTCATTCATTCATTCATTCACTCACTCTTCAAACCACTATTCACAGTGTTTATCCCTGACTTACAGTAAACCCTCTAAGCTCCCTTAAGTATACTATGTCTCTCTTTTGTATTACAGATGATCATAGCCGGGTAGAGCTGTCCTTAATAACCTCTGATGAGGATTCCAGTTACATAAATGCCAATTTCATTAAGGTACAGTCCATATTCTCTACCTATGTACCTAAAAATATGGGGAGTACACTAGACCATATTTTTCTAGGTACATAACAAAAGGGAGGGAACTATACTGGACAAGAACAAAAGAGTATTGTTTGTAGTCACCTTATGTAATTGCTGTTCCCCATTAGGGAGTTTACGGACCCCAGGCTTACATTGCCACCCAGGGACCCTTGCCTACAACTGTCCTGGACTTCTGGAGGATGATTTGGGAGTACAGTGTCCTGGTAAGAGCAGCATTACTTTTGTTACTATGCTCTCTTGTTTTTATAGACAGAGGGGCTAAGGGCATGAGAATATGTGACTGAGGTTTTCTAGGCATTAAATTGGTGCTTCTTTTGGTCAGTCACTAGAATTTTGGTCTTCTGGTACATTTTAGTCAAAATCACAATCTCTCTTTAAGGAAATGAAAGTTCTCTTGATAAGCTCATTTGTTAATAAGAATTGCCTGATTTGAATAGAGAAAAGAGAAGTGAGGAGAGAAAGAAGGAAGGGGTAAAGGCAACAGTTAATAATTTATCATAATTTCTTTTTTTGGTTAAAAAACTTAAACAAAAGAGATTAATGGACACTCTTTGCCCCTGGGACCCATGCACAGTATTAGCTGCTCTTCCTAACTGTAGCAATGGTTAAGCTTCTCTCTGTTTCATCCCCAGATCATAGTTATGGCATGCATGGAGTTTGAAATGGGGAAGGTGAGTTCATTCTAGTATACCTAAAGGTAAGGGAAAGAGGAAAAAGAGGCGGGGAACTTGGTAGCAGAACTTTCCTTAAGTGTAACTAGGTAAAATTTGTGTTCATCTTGCTAGTTTTCAATTTGGGAATGCCAAATGTGTCTCAAGGGTTTTAAAAAAAAATTTTTTTTTAATTCCTAAGTACTTCTTTTGTCCATTTTAAAACATGTTTTTAAAAGAAAAACGACTCAGTGGATAGGTGCCAGCCTGCGAACCCAAAGGTTGCTGGTTCAATTCCCAGCCAGGTCACAGAACCAGGTTGCAAACTGGGTCTCCAGCCAGGTCCTTAGCTGGAGGCAGGTGAAAGGCAATCATACATTGATGTCTCTTTCCCTCTCTGCCTCTCTCCCTTCTCCTTACTCTGAAAATAATAAATAAAATCTTTTAATAAAAAAAAGAAAGAAAGAAAAAACGAGGTATACTTTTTAAAGTAACTATTCATCTTCCCATTTTATTAATCAGACATCAGTAACTGATGGGTAGAGCTTCTAACCCTGTGCTGTCCAAGTCCAATGTGGCATCTGCTAGTCACACATTGCTACTGGGTTTTTAAAGTATGGCTAATGTGACAGGGAACTCAGTTGTTTTATTTTAATGAATTTAATTTTAAAAAACTGATATTTCATTCAGTTATTGGAAAACTTTAAGTATGTTTGGAGCAACTTAGGTATGTGGATCTTTTTCAACTAAATTTTGTGAAATCTAAAATGGAAATAAAGTCTTTCCAATGAAAATTTGACATATTAATTGAGATGTTCTCTAAATATTAAAAACACACTGGATTTTGAAGACAGTTTAAAATGTCAAATATCTAATGACTGTTTTGTATTGATCACATGTTGGGACTTTTTTTTGATATATTGGCCAAGTAAGACATATTGTTAAAATTAGTTTCACTTTTTTTAATTTTAGCTTTTGATGTTTTTAAATTTATTGATTTTGAAAATCTTTATTATTTTAAAATTTTATTTTTATTGTTGTTGTATTATATCCATCCCCGTTTTGCTCCCCTCTCTCCCCTTCCCCACCTACCCATTCCCCTCCAAAGTCAATCCCACATGTTGTCCATGTCCATGGTTTTTCCATACTAGGTTCTTGTCTAAATTGCTCCCTTTCTTTGCCTCTTCCTCCCCTCAACCCCTTTCCCCCTGACCACTGAAGGGCTATTCACTGTATTCGTATATCTGGCTCTGTTTTACTTGTTGTTAGTTTTGTTCATTACTGCCCTGTAATGGGTGAGATCATATGGTATTTGTCCTTCACTGACTGGCTTATTTCACTAAGCATAATACTCTCCAGTTCCATCCATGCTGTTGCAAAGGATACGAGTTCCTTCTTTCTTTCTGCTGTGTAGTATTCCATTGTGTAAATGTACCAAAGTTTTTTGATCCAATCATCCACTGATGAGCATTTAGGCTGTTTCCAGCACTTGGCTATTGTAAATAGTGCTGCTATGAACATAGGGGTACATGGGTTCTTATGAATTGGTGTTTCAGGGTTCTTCAGGTATAGTCCTAGTAGTGGAATTGCTGGATCAAAAGGCAGTTCCATTTTTAGTTTTTTAAGGAAACTCCGTAAGTTTTCCATAGTGGCTGTACCAGCCTGCATTCCCACTAACAGTGCACGAGGGCTCCCTTTGCCCCACATCCTTGGCAACACTTGTTGTTTGTTGATTTGTTGATGATGGCCATTCTGACAGGTGTGAGGTGGTATCTTATTGTGGTTTTAATTTGTACCTCTCTGATGACTAGTGATATTGAGCATTCTTTTATATGCCTCTGGGCCCTTTATATGTCTTCCTCAATGAGTTGTTTGTTCAGGTCTTTTGCCCGTGTTTTAATTGGGCTGTGTGTCTCCCTGGTGCTGAGTTGCATTAGTTCTTTATATATTTTGGAGATCAAACTCTTGTCTGAGGTATCATTGGCAATTATGTTTTACCATACAGTTGATTCCCTTTGAATTTTGCTGGTGTTTTCTTTAGCTGAACAGAAACTTTTCAATTTGATATAGTCCCATTTGTTGATTTGTTCTTTGATTTCCTTTGCCCTTGGTGAAGTATCAGTAAACATATTTCGGTGAAGGATACCAAAAAGTTTCCTGCCTATATTTTTCTCCAGGACCTTTACAGTGGCACTGCTTATGTTTAAATACTTTATCCATCTTGAGTTTATTCTGGTGTATGGTGTAAGTTGGTGGTCTAGTTTTATCTTTTTGCATGTTGCTGTCCAGTTCTCCCAACACCACTTGTTGAAGAGACTGTTTTTACTCCATTTTATGTTCCTTCCCCCTTTGTCGAATATTAATTGACCATAGAGTCCTGGGTTTATTTCTGGGCTCTCTATTCTGTTCCATTGATCTATATGTCTATTCTTATGCCAGTACCAAATTGCTTTGATGATAGTAGCCTTGTAGTATTGCTTGGTGTCCGGTATTGTGATTCCTCCTACCTTGTTCTTCTTTCTGAAGATTGCTGTGGCTATTCGTGGCATTTTTGGCTCTGTATAAATTTTTGAAGTATTTTTTCTATTTCTGTGAAGTCTGTCATTGGTATTTTAATTGGGATTGCATTGAATCTATAGATTGCTTTGGGTAGTATGGACATTTTAATGATGTTAATTCTTCCCATCCATGAACATGGTATATGCTTCCATTTAAATTTACTGATTTTAGAGAGATAGGAAGGGGGAGATAGGGAGAGAGGAAGACATCCATCTGTTGCTCTACCCATCCATGCATTCATTGGTTGACTTTTGCATGTGCCCTGACCACGGGATCCAACCCACAAACTTGACATATTGGGACAATGCTCTAACCAACTGAGCTACGTGGCCAGGATTTTTGTTTGTTTTATTTTTTATTTTTTTCATTTTGAACATGGCTATTAGAAAATTTAAAATGACATCTATGGCTGACATTATATTTCTATTGAGCAGCATTCTTCTAACCTATTGTTGCCATTCTGAGTTGATAGAATTCCAGTTAAAACCAAAGGCAACTTTTAGCCTGTGCTGTTGATCTCTCTGAAATACTGGAAATGTCAGATCCCTATTTCTACTTTTTCATACTTCTAGGAAATGTGTCATTCAGGTAGCCTTTAATGTTTATTATCCCATCCTTGGAGGTTGCAGACCATGAAGTTGGGGTGGAAGGGCAAGGGGATTAGAGGTTCCTAACCTAAGGTGAAGGACATAGAACTGAATTTGCTTCTGAATGAGGGAGTGGGTTTTGTTACAAGAAGAGGCTAGAATATATGTAAGGAAATCACTGTACTCTGCTTTGTGCCATAGAAAAAGTGTGAGCGCTATTGGGCTGAGTCCGGAGAGATGCAGCTGCAGTTTGGCCCTTTCTCCATCTCCTGTGTAAGTAGGGTGCCTGTTTCCACATGGCTGGGCTAATCAATGCTCAGGATCTTCTTTATAGAGAGTCGATTTTGAATCTTAGTCTGTGAAATAGCTAATATTTTTATTTACTTCTTAGGAAGCTGAAAATAGAAAATCTCATTACATAATCAGGACTCTAAAAGTCAAGTTCAACAGTGTAAGTATAGAATGAGGTGGTAAATTCAAAAGCCTGCGGAGTTCAGTCAGGTCATTACATATGTGTGACTTGGGCTGGGCATAAAACAGTGGGGAGTGGTGGGGAACCTTTGTTGCTCTGGAAAGATTTTTATATTCAAAAAACTCTTTGGTGTAATCTGGGCTCCCCAGGCTATTCCACACCATGACCACTTATAAAATAAATCCAGTTTGGACTATCTTCGTATCTACCCCCTCTTTTGAATGGGGCAGATAGAGACAGGCCAATAATAAGTGACCTGAAATCACCTTATTGTTATTTGTAGGCATATGGTCTTTAGAGGCCTACAAAAGAAAGGGAAGAAAGCAGCATAAATGGCAAAAAGGATATATGTGATACTTAGTAAGTCAGAAAAATCTTGTGGTAGATTGAGGTGGAGTCCTAGCCTTGAACTCTTCTTTTATTCTGGCTATTTGTTTTAAACAGGAAACTCGAACTATCTACCAGTTTCACTACAAGAATTGGCCAGATCATGATGTGCCTTCATCTATAGATCCTATCCTTGAGCTTATCTGGGATGCGCGTTGTTACCAAGAGGACAACAGTGTTCCCATGTGCATTCACTGCAGGTATAATGCTGCTGTATGAACCTCCCGCCCAGAACAACCCCAGTATCCCAATCTGGCCAGGACTCTTGCTTCAACGGAAGGGAAGCTAAAGTGGTAGGAGCACATAGAGTGTAGGCTCCTGTTCCTCACCTCGATTCCAGTTGATCAGGAAGGAATGAAGCTTAGAAATGTGATAGAAAGAGAAAGGTCACAGCAGAGACAAACTATAATCCATTCAACTTGAGCATTAAATTAATATTTTTTTTCTGGTAAGTTTCTCCAGAGGCTCTTGCTGTGAGCAGTTGCCCAGGACCTGCCCCAAAGTTCAGTGTGGCATGTGGCAATTTGCAAACATGTTTGGGGAAATGGTAGTGTTTAGAAAGTTTCATTGTCTCCAGATTTCTTCTTCCTCAAATCTGCTGGTGAAATTTTTTAGCTACTTGTCAATGATCCATTGTCTGCAATTATAAATGCTACTGCAGTGATCTTTTGTTTCAGTGCCGGCTGTGGAAGGACTGGTGTTATCTGTGCTATTGATTATACGTGGATGTTGCTAAAAGATGGGGTGAGTTTCTCTTGGCAGGTACTTCTCATTTGTTTACCCTACTCCTTTCAGACTTAGGAATTGCTTGGGTCTTCAATACACCCACCTCTGCAATTCATCTTTGTCAGATGAGTCCATGAGTTCCTCAATTGGCGACTCTCAATGTGTGGTTCATAGCCAAGCAGCACCAGCATTAGCATCACCTGAGAATTTGTTAGAGATGCACATTGTAGGTCCCAGCTGGGATGGATTGAAGCAGAAACTGGAGTTGGGGGGTGCAGCAAGCTCCCCAGGTGTTCTGCCACATGGTGCAGTTGGAGGACCACTGCCCTAAGTGGTCTAAAGTCACCCTTTATCCATACCACTTCAGTAGATGCTCTCAATTTACCACAATCAAACTTTGTATTCCAATCTACACATCGTTTTTCAAAAGTCTAATAAGAAAAGGGAAGTTTAGGCTTTAGAACTGCCAGCCAATTCTTTTATTTCATAAAACCTATGCTGGCACACCTACTGAGGGAGAAAACTCATGCCTTCTCCCTCATTTTACCTTTAACTTCAGACATTTGACCACTGCATGTGAAATAATTCTGAGGAGTTTCTTCAGTCCTTTCTAGGGAAGACACCAGGCTGTACATCACAATGCGAGTGATTAGGATCTTCCTTAGTTTTAAAAATGTATCTATCTTCTGATATTATTCCACATTAGGAGAGCAGATATTATGGAAGTCACAAGACTATGAGAAAGTGGCAATAATTTATTAACAAATATAGAAACAAAGGAGTAAGGTATTTTTCCTTTTACTTGATAGATAATTCCAGAGAACTTCAGTATTTTTCATTTGATCCAGGAAATGCGAACACAGAGGCCTTCATTTGTTCAAACTCAGGTATGGACTGTGGTGAATGGATCGTAACATGCGCAGGAGTCTTGTGCTGTTTAATGGTAAGGTATCTCAAGCTGGCTAACTGCGTAATAGGAAACACCAGTTTCCTATTAGTTCATTCCAATGTCCTCCAATTCTGAATATCCCAATATTTTCCCTGCTATTTGTTGCCCTGAGGAAAATTCCTTTTATCTCTTGTATATTACTGTCCAGAAAATATTTAAAAATAATATAATATTTCTTTACAAAGGATGTTGAAAATATTCAACATGTTGTTTGACTTCTGAGAAAGAAATAATTGGGTCAGGTTAACTTGAAACTTTGTTGTAATTTATTTCTGAAACCGTAGAAAATCAAAGATATTTTCTGCATAGTAACAGAATCTGGAGCATGCAGTCTATGCTTATTTTAGTAAATAATGGAAAATGAAAGTAAAATCAACCATGATCCTATCACTTAGGTAACCACTAATTTTTCAATAGTCTCCCTGGTCCTTATTCTATCCATATTTTAAAAATACAATTACAATCACACTATGAACATGCATCACAATATTCTAATCCATCCTGGATTGCTCACACTCATTCACTTCATTAGTAATGCTCTTCCCCTATTTTCTCCTCTCCTTTCCAAGTTCAAGCTCTCCCTCCTATGTGAAATAGTCTCAGGCCAAATCTCTCTCTTTCATAATATCAATTTCACCCATATTTTCTCACCAGTTATTTTACCCATATCTCTAAGTGGTCTCCATCATGAAGATACAGTTTATCATTCATTCGCTCATTCATCCAACAAGCATTCATTGATATTAGGTATCAGAATCTTTTGCATAATTTGTTAGTAACTAGTTTTTCCTGCTTAAATAGCAAGACCCTAACATATTTAAGGCAAATAAAGTGACACATAGGTTGAGAGGTAGAAGAGTTGACAGTGGCAGTTTGAATATTTTCATCTAGAAGCTGTGAATCAAAGGGAAAAAATGAAGAGCTATTATAATATAAACCTTCTGTTTGGCCCACACAGGTTTTCCACTAATAGCTAGTGGAAAAATAATTTTTTTTCATGTGTTGACTGTAGGTGTTTTCTATATTCAACATATGAGGGGGAAAGTTTATGTGAAATGAAAGCATTGCCTGGTTTAGGGTTGTCAGACTTAAAAGAAGGTTGACCCCTATCCATGTAGTATAATATTAAATTATAACACTAAATCAATAACTAAAACCATACGCACACCAGGAAAAAGGAAGTCACTTTTTGGCATATTTTTAAGAGTTGGAAGATGACTGAAACAATCTTAAGTTAGTTTTCATATTTTGGCCTCATCAATGATTAGCTGAATGCACTTCTTACCAGTTATGTCTGCTTTTTCTGACACTAGTCTAACCAGGAAACAGCACAGTAACCAGATGAATGCTTCCTGTATGATTTTTCTCTGTTCTTGAGAAAGTTAAAGAGTGTATTGGTGGCCGTATTACTTGCCATACTAGACTTAGCATTCTTCTCCATATAAATTGTATTTGAAAATATGTTGTGCTTTACTTGTATAAAATTGTGTAAAGAGTTGGGGAAACCCTGAATAGGCCGAGTTGGATGAAAAGTAGATACATATGGTATTTGTCTTTCTCTCAGTGCCTTATGTACCATATGATTTCACTCATTTGTGGACTCTAATGAACAAACTGAACTAACAAGCAAAATAGAGACAGACTCATAAATAGAGAGCACGTTGACAGCTCTAGGGGTGGGGAGTTAGGGAGTGGAGGGATTGAGCAAAAAGGGAAATGGACTCATTAACATGGACAATAGTGTGGTGATTGTGGGGGGAGGGGGAATAAGGGAAACAAATGGTAATGAAAATAATACAATAAAAATAAATTAAAAAACAAAACAGAAAAAAGTACATACAAAATCAAGTGCTTGAGCTGGTATAGAGGGAAAAATGTAGTAGTAAAAAAATTCATAAATATTATACTTGTAGAAGACTGATTTCTCTATGGTGAAGTCATTTTATAAGCATAAATTTCCAAACTCTATTCAGTGGTCTACTCTTCTTTGATATCTTTTGTTGGGGCTGAATTTCAGCAGTTTCACTTAAGTGCACTAAACTAAAAGTCAGAAGATTTAGGTTCTAATCCGGTCTTGGAAATTACTTCTGAATGACCTTGGACAAATTGTTTATAAATAGAAATAATAGTCTGGCTTGTTATGGGTCAATTTATAAGGGTTAAGTTAAGTAATATATATTAAACCCATCTACCTACCCATCCACCACAACATATCTACCTTTTTCCAGTAAAGATAGAGGTGGCTCACAAAAAAAGCAAAAACAAAACAAAACGGTGCATCAACATGAAATAAAATTTTTAATATATGAGCAAGGAAACTAGAATTAGAGGGATGATGATGGAAGGAAAGATCAGTAAGAAAGTGGAATCAGAACATTAAAAAAAAACAACATGCTGCAAGGTCCTTCCTTGCATATTAGTCAGAGGTAGATCAAATATTTAGCAGTTTCCAGCAGCCTAAAAGTGCTTTAAAATCTGCAATGGGCTGTACACATATAAGGCACTGTCATTAAACTAATGTTAATGGTTTTTTCAGGTTTGTTATTCTAGGATTTGATTGGTGTTAATATTTCTGAAATGTGGTTCAGCAGCTCCCTGAGTGTTTTTGTTTCCTCTCCTTGTTCTGGTTTGTGGTGCCCTCCAGGAACAGTATGAACTGGTCTACAAAGTTGTGTTGGAACTGTTCAAGAGGCAGATGGATGTCATCAGAGACAGACACTCTGGAACGGAGGTAAACCTTGAACTTGACATTTTGTCACTTTTAAAAAAAACATCTGATTTGATGAGGGGATCTTAGATGAGTTTAAAGACTTAGCTTATTATTCATCATCGTGACTAAATTGGAATGTTTGATGTGCATGAGCTGTGTTGTAAATCTCTGGTGGAGAAGGGCAAGTAATTAAAGCACTGTAATTTAGAAAATTCATCTTTTGGTTAACATCTTGCACACAATGTTTAAATTTAGAAACAATAGGTGTGAAAGAGCAAGCATATATCCGCATCTATTAGACAGCTGTGTGGTAAGTTAGAAATGAATGTGACAGTTACAAAGTGAGACATAATCAAGTACTGGTATAATCTTTCAGGTTATTATAATGCCATTTTGATTGAATATATTTCATCACATTTTGAGAATATTTTAGAATATTCAAATGATTTTTAGCTGAAGGCCATAGGTATAAAAGCAATTATGATTTCACTGAATTCCAATTTTTAAAAATTTATTTTATTTTAAGATTTTATTTATTATTTCCAGAGAGAGGGGAAGGGAGAGAGGCAGAGAGGGAGAGAATAATCAATGTATGGCTGCCTTTTACCTGCTTCCAGCAAGAGACCTGGCTGGAGACCTGGCCTACAACCTGGGTATGTGCCCTGGCCGGGGAATCAAACCAGAGACCTTTGGGTCACAGGCCAGTGCCTTATCCACTATGCTACCCGCCAGGGCCTCACTGAATTCCAATTTAAAAATTTTGAGGAGTCTAAGATATGCTTTTTTGTTCTTATTACAAAAATTGGTAGATCAAATACTGTATAATCACAAAATTACTGACTTACTTTTCAAGGTATATGTAACATATACATCTTAATTTAATTTTTTTTTTAAGATTTTATTTCATTATTTCTAGAAAGAGGGGAAGGGAGAGAGGCAGAGAGGGAGCAAGACATCAATGTATGGTCGTGTTTCACCTGCCTCCAGCCACAGACCTGACTGGAGACCTGGCTTGCAACCTTGTTATGTGCCCTGGCTGGGGAATCGAACCTGCGACCTTTGGGTTCGCAGGCTGGCGCTTAATTTAATTTTTTTTTTTTAAATTTTATTGTTGTTGTATTACATCCATCCCCTTTTTGCTCCCCTCTGTCCCCCCACCCACCCACCCATTTCCCCCAAAGTCAATCCCACCTGTTGTCCATGTCCATGGTTCCTTTATACTAGGTTCTTGTCTAAGCTGCTCCCCTTCTTTGCCTCTACCTCTCCCTCCCCACTACCCCGTTCCCCTGACCACTGAAGACCTATTCCTTGTATTCATATACTTGGTTCTGTTTTGCTTGTTGTTAGTTTTGTTCATTATTGTCCCGTAAGGGGTGAGATCATATGATATTTG